>JBBPKK010000576.1:0-20179 GCA_038089215.1 Tylopilus vinaceipallidus
ACGAGCGAAAATTTTGATTTTTCGTATTATAATATATTCCTACCATACTTTCGCCAGTGTCGCTAGCTGCGACAGTGACTATATGGGACTATATTAGTATATCGTCGTTCGCACATTTTGGTGATGCTACTCTACTCACGTCCCACTGGCAGTCACCCTCCTGACTTCGAAGTCACTTCTATCATGGACTTCGTTAACGAGTGCGCTCCTGAAACAGAAATAACCGTGAACGAGCTATACGGCCCTGAGCCCTACAACCTCAATTTCGTCCTTCCCGTTCCGCCTGTGCTAGCTACCAACAGATTGCGACTCGTCCCATTTATCCCTCGGGTGCATGCTTCTGCTTACCTCGACGGTGTTCATGGACACGAGTCCATGTTCAGATACTTGCCCAACGCTTTCGAGCACCACGACCCGATCGCGTTCCTGCGATCCACCGAGATTCGCAGGCGCGATCAACGTCGCATCATATTCGCAGCCATCGATACTAGTCGTCCGGACGCCGATCATGCCGAATGGGAGGGCTCATTCGTAGGCTTGTTTGGGCTGTGGAACACCGAGAAGACAAAACTGTCCACTGAGATTGGGCCCGCCATCGTCCTACCCGCCTTCCAACGAACTCACGTCGCCACCCATGCCGTCAGTTTGCTGTTGAAATATGTATTCGAACTTCCGCCTTCTGGACTCGGTTTCAGAAGAGTCAAATGGGCTTCGTTTCCAAACAATGCTTCCTCTAACAATCTCGCCGAACGAATGGGTTTCAAGCTGGAGGGTGTGGAGAGATGGAAATACGTGTTACTAGGGGTTGAAGGATACCAGCGATCGGGAAAGGAAGCAAGGAAGGGTGATGCGGGGAATGGATTACCAGGCGAAGATAGTAATGAGTGGGGAATGTGCTGGGACGATTGGGAGGGGTATGGAAAGGAGCTCGTGGAACGAGCCTGCGCAAACGTAACACAGTGAATCATACATGTGAGGAATATAGGCCCTTTCTCGACGACTTACCCAACCTGATTTCGGGTATGAATCGAACTCTGAGAGGTGGTAAATCGATACTGCACCACTTCTCGGATCAAGTAATCAGTCAGTCCCATCGGGAGGTTGCATTCGCTTCCCAGCAAGCAGGTGCACGCTACCCATGGTCAAATTTGCAAACAACTGGACTCCCGAGCCAGAGGTTGCTGAAAGCGACCGTACAGTCTTGAGCCTTACGATTTCAACTTCACCATTCCCATTCCTTTTGTGTTAGCCACTGATAAATTACGACCCATCCTATTCCTCCCCCGAGTTCATGTCTCCACCTACCTTGATGGTATCGGTGGACACGAGTCCGTGTCGAAATGTATGGGATCTGCCCTCGAGCACACAACCGATTACCTCCTGTACATCGGCGCAATGAACGTATTTGCGGTGATCGATGCCACCCGCACGGTCCCAGATCACCCTGACTGGAAGGGGGCTTGTTCGGGTTAGTGAACGTTGATACGTTGTCCATGGAGGCCCGCGTGGCGATCGTCTTACCTGCCTTCCAGCGAACCCAGGTTGCGCCTCATGTCATCGGTTTACTGTTGAAGTATATACTTGAACTACTGCCTTCTGTACCCGGATGTAGATAACCTTGCCCGAAGGATGGGCTTCAAGTTGGAGGGTGTAACAAGATGGAAATTTATCCTGTCAGACGTCAAGGAATACCAATAGATGGGGAAGGAAGGGAGGGAGGGAGATCCAGGGAATGGACTGCGAGGCCAAGATAGCAACGAGTGGGCATTGTGCTGGGACGACTGGGAGAAAGGAATGAGGGAACTCGTGGAACGTGTCATCGCAAGAGTAGCATGACTATTCAAGGTAGATGGTTGATAATGAACAAAGGATGTTCAAAAGGGGGGCGTATGTCCAATACCCTGTTTTGTGATGACAGTCAGACAAATTGCGAATGAGCTTGACAATAGGTCCATATGTCCGTACATCTTACAATCACCTTTTGCGTCTATGATCGATAACCCACAGGCTGCGCTTGATATAAAGTTGATATTAGAAGGATAGAAAGGGCTACCATCTCACCTACGACTACTCATCCAGTCCCCAATTATTCTCCTTGACCAACTTCTCGCGTTCCAGCAGATACTTTCCTTTGTAGAGAACTTCGTCACCAGTGAAAGTTGCACACCCAAGAACACGCACCTTCTTTATATTTCTGGCTATGGTCGGAAGCCTTGTGGTAGTACCAGCCAACACGGTCGTTGCAACCAAGGCAGAACACGTCAGCGACTGTATGCACACCAGTTCTGTGTATGTAGATAAGGACTGCAGGGTCATGCGTAGAGTAAGTAAGGGCTACAGAAGTGGTCGATCCTCTCTCTTCCCGAGCTTCACGTTGACAGCAGTATGCATGAGGCTAAGAAAAGTGTTAGACATAGACTATCGCGCGCTGGCGGACCACGCACAATCCTCGCCCCTCCCGTCCAGAGAAGGATTTGCTGATCAACTCGTCTTGAAGCGCCTGCTAGTTTGTGATCAGGTCGCGTCATCGGGGGCCAGCGGCGGCACATACGAGCACCGCAGAGCAATTTGCACAAATAAATCTGGGATGGTCGTGAAACGTCGAGACGACTTGATTCTTGGTATTTTCGGTCGGCTCTGCCATTGGGGATTGCGGGGAGTCGTGGGCCGCAAATGGTGGTTGTACTGGAGTATGGACGAGGGCAAATGACACCACAAAGTCACCGAAGGAGGTCATCCTGAAGATGGGGGTTGTGACCGAGCAAGGAGGACTCACCTTAGCGCTACGGACTGGATCGAGCTTGAAAGGCCTTCAAACCTCGACTCAGGGACCCAGTCTCCCCAATTTAGACCAGATTACGGCCAAACGTTGACCAACACTTCATCTCGAGGTTTGTCGTCAACCAATGCAAAGACGCCGTGTGGACGGGGAGTTGCCTCAGGAATTGGTTCTAGCGATACAACGCGTCCTCGAGCTCGAGCTTCCAGACAAGAACAATGATCCTCTTGACGACCTCTCAAACAACTTCAACCCGGTGGACGTTTTGAACGAGCTTTTCCCAGATGGTTTGTGCTTTTCTTCGCTTCGTGTCTGCTTCGTAACCGCGCCGTCTCAGAGGCTTCATTGGCTCGCTTGGATGCTGTTCAGGCGAAGTTGGCCCATGACGAGCGCGAACTTCAGGCCGAGATCGATGCACTACAAGAAGCTCTGGAGCGGGACCAAGATCCAAGCAGGATGCAGCTCATTCAAGAAATGATATCTGTACAGGGTGCTTTTCTCTGGATACATTCTGGTCGTTCAAACATTCTCCCGTAGGACCTCCTCGGACAGATGTCGCGCATACGCGAGAAAGCGTCGGAATCCGAAGCGGTGGTGCGGAATATCACCAAGGATATCCAAGCTCTAGATCTCGCGAAGAAGAATCTTATTCTAAGCATGACGACGCTGAAACGGTTGCAAATGCTTGGTGAACGTTCT
The DNA here is from genome assembly GCA_038089215.1 of Tylopilus vinaceipallidus. Taxonomy (NCBI): domain Eukaryota; kingdom Fungi; phylum Basidiomycota; class Agaricomycetes; order Boletales; family Boletaceae; genus Tylopilus; species Tylopilus vinaceipallidus. The sequence goes on from JBBPKK010000576.1 coordinate 3,479, forward strand.
AGATTCCGTTCTGGATCGCAAATGATTCACCGCCTTTTTCCTTGCAGTTAACGCTCTGACCCAATTAGAGGATCAGGTGAAGGAAAATAGATATGCGGAGGTTGCACATTCGTTGGCTGTTGGTATACCCCGCATTCTTACCGCAATCGTCGTTGACGCTGCTTCTCAGGCCGTAAAGCAGCTTTCTGCTACATTCAAGCCCTATACTTCTATCCATCGTATCATGCAAGTTTGGAAACGAATTCAACAGGTCCAAGGAGAAGTTCGGAGTCAGCTTGATGCTGAATTTGAATCATTGTGCGTTCATGTCCTAACTACGGTTTATCAATGCTCTGAGGGCCAAGACCATAGTTTCCTCCAAGATCTCTCGAAGCCATTCAAGACTACCCAGATTACCGATGCCTGTGCTGTTGTCGATGTGCTTGGTCCAGATGTGCGCACTCAGCTTATAGAACGGTATGTTGCGCTCGAGCTCAAAGAATATCGTCGCATCTTCCGCGCAAGTGACGAAGCGGGTCATCTCGATAATATCGCGAGAAGATTCGCTTGGTTTAGGCGCGTGTTAGCTTCTCATGAAACGGAAATCGGTAAAGTATTCCCCCCTGAGTGGCACGTTGGCTGGTGGCTTTTTGCCAAGTTTGTGTCAATAACAAGGTAATGGCGAGGTTAACTAGAGTCCTGACTGCCAATTATAATGCGTCTTTGTTTGCCAGAGATGACCTTTCCGCACTGTTGTCCAAAGCAGGCCAGTTGCTCACTGTTAAATTACTCCTTGAAACACTCCAGCAGACAACCGAATTTGAGCTGTCAATGGCCAAGAAATGGGGTACTCCTGTTTGTGTTCCGTTCATAAAATCCGATAGATGCACTGAGTTTGTCGCACAGGTCGACGAGATTTTGAAAGCGGGATCAGCTCCAACAGCACAAATTCAATCTATCTCATCCGCATTTGAACCTCATCTTGGCGTATTTGTCGACGCTCAAGACAAGTAAGCTTCTTCCTAAGCGTTTGTACCTTGCTTGTACTAAATATTTACCAGAGCACTTGCCGACATGTTGGCTCTACATCGTGGCTCCAAGGCTCGCGGCTCACTCGAGACTACCTCAAAGCCTCCCACTGCCACGTCAACACCTCGAGCTTCTCTTTCCGTTCCCAATGAGCCTGAGCCGGTGCCGACTGTGCTACCTTCGTCAACGGAACTTTTCTATTTCTACGCCCAGAGCTTAGATCAGTGTGCTAAGCTGTCGACCGGCCAAGCTCTCTTTGATTTGTGTGGGGTACAGAAAAAGTGGCTAAAGATTTATGCTGGTTTGTCAGTCTTTTGTTTGAATTTTGGTCGGACTGATTATCCGCTTAGAGGACGTATTGTCTCCGAAGTTGAAACGGTGAGTGAAAGATGCGATGACCGGTGATGAATAACGTTGATTCAATGTTGAATTAGACATCAGACTCAAACACGCAAGTCAATGGACTCGAGATATGACAAGGATGACCTTGAGCAAGCTTGTCTACTTATCAACACCGCGGATTATTGCCAAACTACTGCAGCAGAGGTGGATCTCTATCACTCCTTCGGCCCAACTGAGGGCTGATGCATCACAGTTGGAAGAGAAGATCAAGGAGAAATTGGACGAAAAATTCACAGGGAAGGTCAAATTACAGGCAGAGCGAGATCTCTTCATGGGGTTTGAAATTTGAATAATCTTTGGTCCTATTGACTGATGCATTGTCAGGGTTATTTCCGCAGCGATCAACATACAACTACGCGAGCTTGAGTCGGCCTGCGACGGTGCTTTCAATACTATGTCACGGGTCAACTGGGGCGCAATCAGTCATGTCACCGGCCACTCACCAATCATGGATGATATTGCGCTGGCGACAGAACAGGTGGCCGAATTAATTAAGCCTTTGATAGAGCAGAAGAAATATACAAGGAACTTCCTTGACAAAGCTTCCAGGTAGGCATAATTGCGAGTTCCCGGTAATGGGGTCGTGACATCCCGCAGTCTTCTTTTGACACGTTTCACAAACGCTCTCGTGAAGAGTCGCCCCCTCAGGGAGGTTGGGGCGGAACAGGTTTGTGCCATAACCTGTTTGCAATAACACTCTAACAAGGACACGACACAGCTGCTCATCGACCTTGGAGTTTTCAAATCATGTCTGTTGAAGTTACCAGGGGAAACGTTGTCCACAACCAGGTACACAGCGTCTCCCTTAAAAAACCCACAGCGTGGGGACTGATCGATCATCGTCACACAGTTACACTCGCAACCTAACAAAGATCACCACTCGCTTAGAGGCACTGCTCAAAGTGATCATCACCCCTGTCGTAAGCATTTCCCCCCTCCATGCCACTAACAGGCTAGTCACAGATTAGTTGATGCAGGATCCGTCGGAAGGCTTCATACTAAACTATACGCTCGTCATTGGCGATGCCTCCTTTTCTAATTTCCAAAAGGTTAGTGTCTCCGGCGTGAGCTACAAGGAACCGCAGTTATCGTTTTCGTCTTATCGGTAGATTCTTGACCTCAAGGGCACGCCAAAAATGGAACAGAACAGCCTCCTTGATTCCTTCTTGACCATAACGAGCACGAAGACGGATCTGGAGAGTACCTCCTTCCTGACGTCGCTGGACATGGACCCTCCGAATATGTTGGCCGTCGGGAGTCCGGCGACCAGTCGCATCGCGCTTCCCTTGGCGTCCGCGTCGACGGCAGAAAGTGTGTTCAGTGCATTAACCTCACCCCCACTGAGCGGGCCGCCCACTGGGTCGAGTCATGACGGCAGCGCGAAGGGCAGCGAATCTGGGCCGAAGCGGGAAGTGTTTTCGGACATCCGGCGATTTGTCACCTTTGGGCTACGGAGAGATGCGCCACCACCACAATCATAGAAACGGCGGTGAACAGCAATGGCAAATTGTATCACCCGAGCGCTATTACGATAGGCATTATGGCCGGATGACCTACATTCCGTTTGCCACCATCATTCCTTTATATTTGCGCATGGACACGTGCCGTGAGGGCGCCGATGGAGATTTGATTTAAAAAAATGCGATGCTGTGGTACAACTGCAGATATGCGGGGAAGCAAGTGAGCGACGGGAATGATCAATGCTAAAAGTGAACTAGTATAAACGTGATCCAACCGTGCGTAAAGCAACATGAAGCTAAGCAAACAAAATATGATCGGTATGGGGTATACGATGGAACGCACAAGAATGGAGAGCAAGAATGAGATGGTACGGTGTGTCCAAGAAGCAAACTCATCTCCGATATCGCGCAATGTCGTCATCGTTGAGTCCGGAAGCCGCCGCGCCCGCCCTGCATGGGTAACTGTGGAGCTGCAGTCCCTCGGACGGATCCCGCGGTCGTTGGTCGAGGTCTAGGTCCCATAAGCGAACTAACACGAACCGGTGCAATGGGTGCAGTCCCAGGGTGAGTGGCATTTGATGTGCTGCTGATCACGTTACGTGACGGTGTCCGCGTGGCCGCCAGCGCAGCAGATGTGAGTGGACTGAGTGGCGACATCGGCAAACCCAACACCCGTTGCACAATGTATGGCGGTGGCGGAGTATACGTTGGCGTGCTAGCCTGAGAACCATCAATATGCGGTAGCGGGGGGTGGGGAGGAAGAACGGAGGTGGCACTCCCCCGTCGGGAGTCGAGGGCGGCATAGTCAGAGAAACTATGCCTAAAATGGATGTCAGACACGGAGAATGGAACGCTCTCGGTGGGAGAACTGGCAGAGGTGAAAGAGAGTTCTGGTGGCGCGGTATGGGGAACTGGCAAGTACTGGTCTGGCGGGAAGGGTGGAGTGGGAGGAAGAGACGGTGTGACCTTGTGTTCAGGAACAACGACGGTGGGAGGAATTGGGTCCGTTGGCGGGGGGATGGTTATGGGAAATGGGAAAGCTGAAGACCGTTGTGTATGCGTTGTTGTTGGAACGGACGGAACCGTCTGAGTGCCCGAATCGTCCGATGGAGAACCACCGGATGCGGTTGAGGGCGCGTCTGGCTTAGGGGACAAGACGTCTCGTGAACGCTCCACCCTGACCATCCTGATTGATGTATTTTCGCTCCATGTAGAGCCCTCCTTGGCTCCATGGCCAAGTTCTGCGGGTGTAGAGCTAAGGGTAGTAGACTTTGACTGCGGCCACAAAGAGACGTGCGAAGAGGTCAGATCCAGGAAAGAGTATGTTCCCGAGCCGGGAGCTGTTTCGCTAGGCGGATTGGCGGAACCAGACTCGTGCATCACAACAGGTACAGACTCAGGGCCCGAGGAACTGGATGTCTCCCGTCGGTTCGCGCGATAGCTCTGTCTGCCATCGTCCCGGTGGGCTCTCCGATAGAGTCTGGAGCGCACTTTCGACCATGTGCTGCCACCACTTCCGCTAGTCGTTCTGGAGTCGCGATTACCCTTGCGACTGCCAAAAACAGCAGATACATCCACTCTGAATGGGCTTGTGTCTCGCACTTGCAATAGCTCGGGCGGGGGAATTTCGTGCGAGTGGCTGCTAATATCCTGGGTGTCGATGCCGAACTTTGGTAGCATCCCACCATCGACGGCTGACGCGACTTCGGAGGTCCTTGGGCTCAATGATAGGGTGGCCGCGAGCGTTTCGTCTTGACGCGAAGTTAAAGTCTTGACGTCAGCGTCATCGTCATAATCATCGTCTACAGGTCCCAGCTGATCCATACGTAGCTCAGGGAGTATGACCCCATGTGCTTCCTTGTAGCGACGGCCATATTTGAAGGAAGCGGAAGTGTGTGCAACAGGGTTACACCACCCAGGAGCCAATTTTTCAGATTCCAGTGCGTACGTTGGCGCCGGATAATTTTCAGTTAGTGTGTTTATAGAGAGATGCTTCTCATCGCGATCGCGGAATGTCATGGGGTGTAACTCTGCATGCACACCGGTCCCGTGGCGTGAAATTCCGCTGGAGCTGCTGCCTATCTTGCTCTTGCTCTTGCGGTAAGTAAATGGAAAGCCGCGACGTAAACCGAGGCCGAAGCCGTATCCTTTGCTGGTGCTGAGACTCGTGGACTCTATTTCTTCGCCAGAAGGAGGGCTCGCGTAAGTGACTTGTTCAATGCCGGCATCACCCTTCTCGTTGCATCGGTTTCTACCCCCGTGTAGGAAGATGTTCCGGGAGACGGGGCGAACCTTCCGGCGAATACAGCAAGCATAATACAAGATGCCCAGGACAACCAAGAATAGAACAATGCCCAGAACGATTGCCGCGATAGTGCCTGCAGAGAGGGAATTGCGAGTGGACGAATTGGGGATAATTCTGCCGACATATGAAACAAAATCAGTGTGTTTTGTTGCGGACCCAGCAGATAACATACGTTGTGACATTTCCAAAGGCAGTAACATTCATACCACCGACTTGCAAAGCAAGCGTGCGATTTTCCTGGTTAATAACTGAAAGGAGATGGGGGGCATCCTGGGGGAGATCCGTCGCGTAGAATAGCAAAGCGTCCGAATTATTATACGAGGACTGGGCGGATAGATTGGTGGTAGTGTTATCGACGGTCACAGAGAAGTTTCCAGAGTAGGAGGAGATAAACCCATAAATTGTAATGGCAGAACCTAGAGCAAGGGTTGGATCAAACACAGCCGGTTGAGGAGGGGACAACAACGTGCCTTGGAAGGTAACATCTGCACGGTCCCCTGCAGAGTTGGAAACATGCATCGAATATCCGGTGCTATCTGCTACATAGCTCCATGAGCCCATAAACGCGATATCAGAATCAGGGATCGTCTGGGAAGTATTCGTAGTGCTAATCAAATCGATTGTCATCAATGATGTCCATCCTGCCACTCGACAGCCCAGGTACCGATCACCGCCAGCGGGGACTTACTTGACAAATCTCGAAGGGGGGGCATATGTGATGCGTGCCTTATCAAAGGCGAGATAAGCCTCAGGAGAGGAAGAGTTCGTGATAATCGTGGTGAGCAACAGCGAATGGTTCGTGTTCTCCAGGTCGTTAAACGAAGCGAGGGTAGTAGTATCTGCCGGAGAATAAACAGACGGCACCCCGTCGAGGGAGATACTGTAGGACGCGCTGCCCACGGAGCCAAAGAGGACGATGCCCGTGCCTGCGTCGGGAATGAGAGTGACCGGATTTCGTGGGCGGGGAGACATACCATTCCAGTTGATAAGGAGGCTCGCGCCGTCGAGGGAGGTATAGTGAGAGCTGGTGCCGACGCCCACCTGGCCAGGACCATTAGCAGCGCCCGAGTACGTGTACAAGAGTTGCCAGCCTGCGGTGACGTTTTGGCTGGGCTCGGGGTTCACGAAGGGGAAGTAGGCGATCTCGGGGGAGTCATCGTCGACGTCGAACTGATAGAGGCTCTCCGCCATGCATCCAGCGCGGGAGGGCGAGGTGGGTGTGAGGGAAGAGGGCGAAGGAGGGCGAGGCAAAAAAAGGATAAAGAGGCGCCGAGGGTGCCAAGTCGGCTGCCTCGAGGTAATGTCGTGTCGGAAATAGCACGCACGCCCGCGAAGACAGCGGAAGAGGTGAGACATAATAATCTGCTCGTCTTCGGTTAGTTTCCATATCAACACCCACTTCGGTCTCACGCCAGGTACATTGTAGCGTCTGGTCGGCGTGCATGAGTTGCCATCAGCCCGAACCAGTGCATCATTCCTCCTCCGGACTCGGGACACGCACCGTCCAGGGCGAGTCTGGTTATAGATCATGCCCTCCTCCCGGAACCCAGCCCTTCCTTCCGTCACTCCTCAGCCACATTCGCTCGCTAGCCCCGGCGTTTCCCCTCGAACCCGTGATCGTCCAGGTCCTGCTTCTCTGCGTGGTTGCCGGGGACAGGAGCCTGATCCTGCGCACAAGGGACGAGGATGTCACCCTGGTCTCCAAACTCACCACGTTGGTGTGTAGTCACCATGCATTGCCTCTGACGCGCCAAGCCCCATGCTTCGTGTCAGAGAACTTGCGCGTGCGCTGTATTAACGTTTCACGTCCAGACCCTGGACACCATCTTTGGCTGCAATGTCCATAGACTAAAGTGCCGTTCCAATAGTTCGAATCAATCTCCCTCCGAGTTTCTGCAATCCTTTTTCTTTGCTGCCTCCGCCATCATACCGCCGACAGATACCAATTTAAGCGGTCCATCGCACAAACACAGACATAGGCGTGTTTCAAACTCGCGCAGCGCACCGGGCAAGTTGCCCGTAGCACCCTCAATCTCCGTCGGTACCACAGCACGTAGCAGGCGTACATCTATATCCCGCTCAACTTCCCAACCGAGTGAGTCAGGGCCGTCGATTGCCACCCTTGGACGGCCGCAACTAGACTCAGAAGATGCCGATCAAAGGTCAACTTGCAATGCGGATGCCTACGCACAGCGTCCTAGCCTCCATCCCTCTGATACACGGACGGACGCATCAATCCCGACCCTAGCCTCTACTGTCAAGGCTCATTTTGGGATCCCCTCACGCACGAGCGCAGAAGCATTAAAGCTACCCTCCGTGGTAGTTGTATCAGGTCTTGAGCTTGCGAGTCTTCCCTCTCAAAAGGCAGTCCTGCGGACCCTTGCCGAACGAAAAATTATCGTATCAGATGAGGGTATAATCGGACACGATCAAGACGGCTCAACTCTGGAATTGCCTGATGGATTTTTCTTGGTCTATGTGTGTCGATCTGACCCTAGAGAAAGACCTCCAATATACAAGAATCTTGTATGCGTTCCTCCCATCCACTGAAATAAGTCTCCGTAATGACCATTCTTTCTAAAAGTTAGATAGGTTTTCGATGAGCTCTTTTGTCAACGTCGGCATGCAGACCCGCTTGGCGATGCGCCAGTACCGGCCCCCGTCATCTCCGTCCACGGCACTCTCGTCACCATATGCGTCCGCCACCTCCGCGGCTTTCCCAACGTTGCAATCCTTGAGTTCTCTGTCTGTTCCGCCGACACCACCACAACCTCCAGTAATTCCCTCGATTTTCCTCCAGCGACTCAAGCATCTTTGCGCAACTCGAGCCCATGTCAGACCTCCTCTGAATATTTACCTTGCTGACTTGTTCAGTGCTACACGGCATTTCGGGCCACTGGATAGCATGATGCTTACGGTACGCGCACGTCAAGATGCAGAAGCTCTCGTACGTGCGAACCGCGTACTTGGTGTCGACCGCACAGGGTCCGAGCTCATAAAAGAGCATGCCGAACGCTCCCGTGATCCGGCTGGCGTTTCTACCTATCCACATTCACACTCTAGCACAGCAAGCGTCTCTTCCGACGGGCTCATGGACGGGCAGGACGTTCCGGAGACGTACGAAAGCTTTGGCGGTTCAAGCCTGCAGCACAGCCTGGGGAGTCAAGCCGAACAGCCGATAGAGTTGGATGTCTCTGAGGCGGACATAGCAAGGATGTTTCCAAGGGTCGTGTCACACCGGATTCGAGTTCGGGACTCACCATTCGATGAAGTGTTGAGCAGCGCAGTTTGTGGGGCGGTAGGTGCCCTGGGCGACGAATCTCAGGACGGGGAATCGGTTCAGTGGGAACGAGAGACGGTGAAAGATATCTTGGTCCATATTTTGGCAGAGGTCTGAATGATATTCCGTTTTCGTTGGTATTTGCTTCTCGTGTCCGTTCGGTGACATCTATGCACATTTAATTTCTGACTCCAAGGCGACCGGAAGTGGTGCAAAGATGCCTGCCGTCGGTAGGAGGCGTACCTTTTCGATTCACCGTGACGTACATAGTAGCACCGCGAGAACTTGCCACCGACGACGATGAACGGACCACCTGCAATCCAAGCAGGAGCCTCCACGACAACATCCAACACGTCTGAGACAGGACAGCGGCAACCACATTACAGCCCCGCCCAGCAGAACGCGCAGGCAGGCCCGTCCCAACCCCCGTCACAACACGCTCAATACACGCAAGCGCAGTCCCACACGCAGGCACAAGGCCAGCAGAATGCAACCCAAGCCTACTACATGGGCTACCCACCCGGGGCCTGGCAAAACGCCTGGCAGCTCTCCGGATACCCCTACGCCACCACCGGGAGCACGCCCTATCAGCAGACGCACTATGCGCAGATCCCGTACGCGCAGTATCAACAGTATCAGCCGCAATTGGCGGCTCGCCAGCGTAAGCCACCCCCCAAGCCGCGCACGCCGACGCCCGAGCCCGTGTACAGACACTGGGATGAGGTTATCCGGTCGTTTTTGCGCAAGGTGGGGTTGACACAGGCCCTGAGGGGATTCGAGGACGACATGATCGTTCTGAATGCGGAGTGGGAGCGAAAGAGCGTCCCGGGCGCGATCGGCGACTTGGTACGTGATCTCATGGTGCGCCGCATATCTACTGTATGTCGGCTTGGCTCCTAACGCGCGTCAGACGCTGGGCAAGTTCAGAGAGGGGGAAGAACCTGAGGAGCGTCCGCTCGAGGAACGAAAGCTGGACTATATTCAGTTGAGCACGGGCGCCGAGCCTCAGTCCCAAACGACGGTCAGTTCACAAGTCCCCTTTTTCTCGCGCATGGCGTTTGCTAAAAACGCGTTCAAAGATCGTCAAGGCCATCTCACTGTTCCTTGCCCAAAATCGCGCGAAAAACGACGCGTCGAATCGTGCAGAGTTTCTTGAGTCTTTAGCGCAGAAGCGACGGCGGCTGGATGTCGATCTAGAGAGCACGGGGCCTATCCCGTCGTGTGCAAGAACGGATGCGAAGCCCCTCGACAGAGACTCGCAAATGAAATATGACATTGCAAAAAATGAAGATGGGCCCCTACGAAGGACAGTGAGAGGTCCAGACGGAAAGGAGCCACAAGCAAGAGAGAAACTCGGTCCCCTGACAGACGATACGCCAAGCGAGCTCCAACCCGGAATAGACGGAAGGCTCAAGAACATTGAATCGCATCTCGCCGTGCGCTACGGTAATGTCTTGTTTCGCTTTCGAAAACGATCGCCTAATGGTCCACACCTAGTTCCTGCGCCACCACGTACTTTACTCGCGCGCCTGCAGTTTCTAGAAGACCATATTATACAACTCGAAAAAGAACATCCCCCATGGGCGGCGCTACACTTCAATCAACCCAATCGCGGCGTAAGTACGGCAGCTGCGGTGATGGTTCTCCTTTCTTTAACGACGCATCCGCAGTGGCCACCGCCTCCGCGTCAAACACCGATCATTATCCCCTCGCACCTTACCTCAAGGGATGCGCCCGTCGAGCAAAGCGCAGTCTCCAATATCGGACACGCATCCCCTGGCAGTGCCAACGAGTCTAGCACACCAACGAAGGGCAAGAACAAGAATAAATCAAGCTTGCATCGTGCGGTTATGGAGAAACTCGAGGTACAAAAGGCCATGAACGACCTTGCAGGGAGCCAAAGGGCTGGATGAGGTCATCCGCACGAAAACGATTTGACTGCTACCGATCACGGCGCATTCCTTGATGGCAGTAAGATCTTCCGCCGCCGAAGATCCCGTGATTGAGCGCGTCGGTCCACCAGAGTGCCCGCGGTCCCTCTGTTTCCCTTCGTCGCCAAGTCTGCGATCACAACTTGCATTTGTCACTGCTGCGAATCTCTGCAGAGGACTGGTTGCCCTTAAGTTGCTCGTGGTGGTCCGATCGTTGCGCGAGGTGAGGGCAAGTCCGCGGACGATGATTAGACGCCTTGTAATGGCTTGTGATCGTTGCCAAGTTTCAGGAACGTGTTTACACGGACAAGCGGAATCCGTTGCGATGTGCTAGCAAGGACCATAATGGGACAACAATGGTGGATAGATTGCAAAACAAGCTACCGCAACGGATCGGAATGCTTCTGTACATGGAGTAGTTGTAAAAGCCAAGTATACTATGGACTTCATATTTACATCCTCCCCTACACGTGGGAAGGCATTTACTATTTTCTGCATCTTATCATGCCCGGCCGATAACAACTTTGTCCTACACACCACCAGCCTCGCACCACGATGGTCATTGAGATGTGAATTACGCGCACGATTCAGATATGGCAGAAGGTCAACTGACCACGTAGTGGGATATACTTATACATCGGGGAACAGCTGAGCCGTTGCGGCCTCGTCGGCGTAAGGTGATGCCCCGAACGATTCTCGTTGGCTTTGGTGTAGATGTCGATGCTGTCGCTGGCTGGTACGATTTTTTTTCGAGTCCGTGTGGTGCTATTCGACGAGCTCAATCTAGGCTTGGTTCGTATGGAGGCGAGGACTCGCCCCTGGATATTTCCAGAGTAAGTCGATCCAGATGTCCCTCCGTCTCGTTTTTTGTCCGACATGTTGTATCATGGCAGGGGATGTATGCGGGAGAAGTAGGAGTTCCTAGACTCCTCAAGCTTTTCAAGAAGCATGGCATCACGGCTACTTGGTTTATCCCTGGTGAACCCATTGTACCATGTAATCTTGCGTCGGTTTCATACTGAATAATATATTCAGGACACAGCTTGGAGACATTCCCCAAGGAGATGGCAGCTGTCCGCGATGCTGGACATGAAATGTTTGTCATTACATACCTTCAGCCCGTACTATTGACACTCGTGCCTAGTGGGCTCCACGGGTACTCCCACGAGGTATGCCCAACATGTCGTGAAATCACTAGATCCCATATCTGTTGCCATAGAATCCGACTGCAATGTCCCTCGGGCAGCAGCGAGACATTCTTGATCATACCTACAACCTCCTCACAGACTTTAATTTTGGAAAGCCACCAAAAGGAAGTGTGGCACCGTGGTGGGAAACAAGCAAAGAAGGCACGGCCTTGCTTCTGGAGAAGGGCATCGAATATGGTTTGGTGAACCGCTCATTTTCTGCTAGTTTGTTTCTGATTCCCTCGTTTCTCGCCCTAGACCACTCCAACATGGCCCACGAGTGAGTAAATATCTCACGCGGACTGTGTACACGACCTAAAAAACCTTTCCCAGTTCCCAAGCTTACTATCTACGCGACGAAGATCACTGGACCAAGATTGACTACTTAGCAAAAGCACAGACTTGGATGAAGCCACTTACGAAAGGACGTGAAACCGGGATTGTCGAAATTCCAGCAAATTGGTACATTTCGTTATTTCAGGTTGATCATGATCCTCATTTTATCTGCCGTTACAGGTATCTGGATGACTTGCCTCCGATGATGTAAGTGAAGTCATCTGGAAGCGGCATCGCTGCGAACTCCAGTTTCTCTCGTCCAGGTTCATCAAGTCGAACTCGAATTCACACGGCTGGGTATGTCAGGACGACGGAAACGGCACACTGCTGACTATGTTCACACTGTCAGGTAAATGCGCGAGACGTGGAGCAACTTTGGATGGATACGTTCACGTATCTGTACAGGTAGCATGCACCTGTGCTCCTTTCCGAGTTTCAGCTAACCTGAATATAGGGAAGAGGAAAACTTTATCTTTCCCGTCACAATTCACCCTGATGTAAGCGGGTGAGGAGAATTTGTTCAGAAACGACAAGGGGTTGACGCTTATACATACTTGGCAGTCGTCCTCACGTCCTGCTGATGCTGGTAAGTTGCTGCTGGTTTCCCCGAAATCCCCCTGCTCACATGTAGAGTTCAGCAACGCTTTATCGAGTGGATCAATACACATGTTGACATCAAATGGGCGACGTTATATGAGATGTCTGAAGAATTCCGATCCAGGGTGGATCCACCCGAGGGTGCCCTGATGCCGAAGGGTTTCGTAAAAAAGACAGCCAACCAGGCATGATGTTATACCTATAAAGTTTCGACAGCTCCGTATAGGATAGTTGTCGTCACGGTATAACTCGGGCTGCACGGGACGCCGAACGAACAACACGAAATAGAAACGTCAGCGACATGCCCCTCCTTTTCTCTCAACCTGCCCAGGTAAATATAGGTTACATGCCCAAAGAAGATAAGGATGCTATCGCATGCCCGTTGTGCACCCAGCATTGGTGCGATGTATTCCTTTTCGTGAGGCCGACCGCTCCCGCGCTGGTCACGATGCCTCTCACGCTTGACGTGAAACCACGCTGACCGCGTAGATAACAGCCGTTGTGGAGTGACGAGTAGATTGCGATTCCCAACTACTGATTGGCAACCAAAGTACGTGATGTCGATTCCACACATTCCTCAGGACTTGCAGTCCGGCGTGCGCGTCGTCGTCGAGACCAAGTACGGGCCAATTAGGGGTGGTCGAACAAACAACGGGGCGGCCGTGTTCCTTGGTACGTGGATGTAGATCAAAGCTAATGTTGGTGAACGTTACCAGGCTACAGAGGTCCCCTACGCTCTACCTCCCGTGCGTTTCACAGATCCACAAGGCCTGCCCGAGGATTACCGTTATGAGGATAAGGATTACGTTTACGAGACCAAACGCGAGTGATCACCAATCAGTCGATCATGATGTTGTAACACAGGGGCTCACTTGATGTGTAGATTGTCATCAGCCCGCCAATGATGGTCAAGGCGCGGGTGTGTATTTTCGCTTTGATAATTTGGACATACTAACGATCATCCCTAGGAACCCTTCCGGTCGACAGGAAGGGTATCGGTGAACCGTCGGAAGATCCGTAAGTCAGCGAGGCAACATTCGATTTGACTTTTCTCGACCGAACAATGTTAACAGTCTCTTCGTGAACATCGTATCCCCGTCAACTTTCTCGCGTGAATCCAAGTTCCCGGTCAAAGTTTATATCCACGGAGGGTATGGATCCTCTGTCTCTCAGAGGGTAACTATAATTAATGTATCTTGAACATCCTCAGGTTCCTGCAGTTTGGTTCTCCACACGGACTCAGCGCTCAGGCACAATATGTCGCTGAAGAACGCTCGGAGGTGTACGTTAACGTTGGATACCGTCTTTCAGTGTTCGGCTTCCTTGCATGTGACAAGCCCAAGATCGACGGAAACTTTGGGTTCAAAGATCAATGGCTTGCATTACGATGGATCCACGACAACATTGAAGCATTCGGAGGTGAGTACCTCATACGCTGACCCAAGGACATATTTGTAATACAGATGTTATAGGTGACTCGGCAAATGTTCAGCTCTCTGGGCTTTCTGCTGGTGGGTAGTGAGAACGAAACATCTCACTGAAAGACAGGGGGTAACTCACGCTATCAAAGGTGCCCACTCTGTCCACCAGATTCTCCATCACATATCCCACCTCCCCGATGGTCAGAAATCTCCCATTAAATCTGCCGTTCTTCAATCCAACGCCATGCTGTACGTGCCCTGCCAGAATTCATTTGATCTTTACCCACGATCTTGCTTTTACCACACAGCACGATCCCCAAGACTGCGGCAGAGCTCCGACCTCAATACGAGGCGCTCTGCCGCGTCCTCGACCTCGACCCGGCGTCGCCTACGACGCTTGCGACACTCCGTGATCCATCGCTTGTTCCCGCCACCCGTCTTTTGCATTTCATCGAGACAGACGAGGTCGGAGTGGAGAACGGTACGTACCGAGGGTGCCTCGACGGTACCTGGATGTCCACCTCTCCCGACCCGATGACCTGGCAGCGCTCCGGCCAGCTCGCCCGCAGGCTCCGCGAAAAGGGTCTGACGAGCATCGCCATCGGAGACCTCTCCGAGGAGTGGTACCTTTATGCCATCGCGCACCCCGTCCGCGGTCCGCAAGACGTTTTTCCGAACGTCCTGCGGTACTATCCTCGCTCTGTGGCGGAGGGCCTCGTGGGCAAGTACAGGACGCTCCCGGAGGGCGCCACTGCCGAAGAGGCGGAAAGGCTGATGGGGGAGATTTTGAGCGACGGGCAGGTGCACGTGCCTGTGCGGATGTTCGCACGGGACTTTTACAATGTAGATTTTCCGGTGATCAGGTACGAGATCAGATGGACGCCTGAACAGGTGAGACCAAAAGGTGAGGCGAGGGGGAACGCAGCTTTTGGAGTCGTGCGTCCGCTAAATTTCAAGTTTAATTAGGGCTGGTTACGCACGGGACGGATCGCTGTCTTTGGGCGCTTCGGGTCCCGAGCATGAGCCCTGCGCAGAAAGAGGTGGCCGTCGCCTGGCTGGACGCGATCGACAAAGAGCTGGAGATTCTCGAACGTGATGGGAGAGCCACGCGACCACTCAACCAAGTACTCACGTTGAGAGAAGACCAGACAATCGCATGGCAAGACGATAGGCGGTGGGATCAACTTATGGACATTGTCAAGGTTCTTCCCGGAGAAGGCTTGTAAACCCCTTCGCTACGGTGTGGTACCTAATAATTTGGCCTGAACATGGGAAACGGTGTCACAGAGCACCGCTCCAATGTTGTGTAAGACAGCTGTATTTCTCATTGGATAATTAAACGATATGTGCAAAGTTGTGCTAGTCAATTGGGTTCATAGTAATACAACATCGAACAAGGTATACATAGGACGCATTCGACAGGTTATATGTTCCCGGTCGTCCACCCTACACTTTCGAACAACCACCGTCACATGAAAAATTTGCTTGGGTTCTGTAGACAAACGGACCGTATGTATGATACATAGGTCTTGAACCTTGGATATCGGCAGGTTGAGTTAGAGCTGTGGGCGTGGTCTTCGATCATTCTTAAAGTCTTTCTTCGTTGCAAATATGCAACTGAATTGAGCGACCTTTGACCTAAACCATGGCAACATGTCGGCTTCGACCTTTGGACATCCATCCACAATGAGGGATGCAATGACGGCACATTTCTCCGCTTGCTCAACAGATTCGGAAGCGTATTGTGTGCGGGTCTTGACGAAGGCATATAGGCTCGAGGTCCCCAGGTCAACGCACCGTGAGACATCGACATGCCGTAGTGCACGACACGGTAAGTCATGGGTCGTCTTCGGGGTGAGAAACTGGAGCACCTCGTTCACGATGGCGTGGACGGAGTTGACACGTAACGTTTCAAGGTTGGGTGTGGCGAAAAGAAGGGCTGGTAGGGTGGATGGACTTAGACTGCAATTACAGATATGGAGCTCGACAAGAGAAGGGTGAGAGGCGATATGAAGTAGAGTTGCATCCGCCAGGATAGCAGTGGAGCGCAAAGTGAAATGTGTGATTGATGGTGTGGTGATAGCACGTATGTAAGGGAAGGGGTTTGGGTGCTGACACTCGACGTACTTGAGGTTATTCATAGAGGTGGGGGAAGGGTCATTATGAGGGTTGGAGTCAGAGTTCTCGACGGTGTGGCCGATCACGACGAATTTTTCGAGTAACGGATTGGCTGTAAACACGGGGGTAGAAAAACGAAGGAGAGCGCCAAAGAGGCGTAACTCTCTAAGCTGTTGGATCCGTTGCCACCATTCGTCCCTCATGTAGATCAGTCCGGCCAGTTGGAGACTTCGGAGTTTCCAGTCAGCACCGGAATAGGCGCACGACAACTGATCGGAGGTCCCGCACCCAACCAAGGCCAACTCGCTCAAATTGGAGAATGGGTGGGGGATATCGGAGAGCATACGTTGGAGCCTAACAAAGCCCTCAGCACCCATATCAAGGCACGATAGATCGTCCCAGGATAAATCCTTGAGTTCAGCGAAAACCGAGTCTGCATCAAGCCGCAACATGTCAACCGAGATGCGAGCAATGCGATTCTTGGTGCGCTGCTTCCATAGCCTGACTTTCTCGACGGGGCGCTTCTTGGATAACACGAGCGTTTGCCATGCAGATGGTGCGTTGATGAGAATTCGTCGCCAATGTCCACAGACGTGAGACAGCTTGACCGCCCAAGTATGATGTTCGTCGATCAGTACGGTGAATATTTGTACTAG
>JBBPKK010000577.1:0-20175 GCA_038089215.1 Tylopilus vinaceipallidus
TATTTGACAGAGACTGGCCTGGGGCCCCCGATAATCATATTCGCACATTGCTTGACCATCAGGCGACGTGCACTGAGATAATCAGCGCATTCAAGGATCTATGGGATGATACATAAGCGAATCAACGATGGGGATTTCATCGTCATATCCTTTGCTGGTCATGGGGCAGAGCTTGACCCTCGACTCCGACTCCGAGCCCTGGCGCACATGCTCGCTGACACGTTGACCAAGGCACTTCGCCGCCGCACTTGGACTACGCCCGGCCGCCCTGAACCACGCTGAGTTTACTCGTTTAGTTAGCTCGTAACCTTTCACAAGTTCTTCACTAGTAAGAAGACGGCATTCTGGACCGACCAGTACTACTTCTGGAAGTTAAACCAGTTCTAGGGTAAGCCTTCTTAAACTCTTCCTCTAAAACGAAGTTAATTTATGTAGGCATGAAAGCTGTCCTGCTCAGGGTGGTGGAGTGCTTGGACGGCTCCATCGGATCAATCAGTTTTCATGCACAGGATGGCTTATTGCATTTCAGTGCACCTGATCGAATGAACCAATTTTTTCGCAACTGGACGTGTGATCAGAGGTCATCCAAAGTCCAGTCCCTGAAGCTTGTGAGCGCAATGGTGCGCTCGGAGTTTCTTTTACACCGTGTGTTGCGGGGCAAAGGGTCAAATTCATGTTTGCAGCGGCCTCCCCTTGGCAAGTAACATGAGGAAAACACGTTGAGTTTACCAATGCATCCCTGTTCCCGTAGCCAATAGGAAACTCTCGAAGTGCGTCGTGATATTCGGAGTTCAAAAGCAACGCTGGCCCTCCAGGGAACTTGCAGGGAACGGCTATAAACTTTGGGCAAGACATGGGACTGGGTCATTACGTGGAGAAAAGAGCACCGCTCATCTGTGACCGGTGCAGGGATGTGGTACTAATTTCATGTGATAGCCAAATGGTTGCTTGGGACCCAGGCTGCGCCCCTTGCAGCGGCCCCGCACATCAGGTCCCAGCTGGTTGCGCATGTCAGATCTGACTTCTGGTATAACTTGCAATGACATATGCTCTGCTTATTAAAGCCTGAGTCCTGAACTCGGTTTTGGAGGTCAATATCCTACTAAACTCTTACCACACCTGTGAAATACCATCCACATTCGATTAGGCTAATGGCTTACCATCTTGAAGTTGCACGAAGTGCAAAGAACAATTCTCTGAACATGTGTGTTTTAAAATAGTCACATCATAATCCCTCAATTTACCGTGCCTGCAGGTTCGCTTTGATAATTGGAATTAATGAATACCTCAATTGCAAAGGGCTTCGTGGGGCAGTTTCCGATGCGAAAGCAATGAAAGATTATTTAAGGAAGGACCTCGGAGTGCCCGGAAACCATATTCACTTACTCCTTGATAAGAAAGCGACGCGCAATGGAATAATCGGGGCGTTTCGAAAGTTACAAAATGATAAACGAATTAGTCGCGGGGATCCCATTCTAATCTTCTACTCCGGACATGGAAGAGAATGCGAGTCTCCAAGAAACTGGCGAACCGAGAGCAAGGTCCAATGTTTGATTCCTCACGACTGTCGCCGGGATGTTGGTAGCCCTGACGCAGGCCTTAATCGCCCCATTTCTGAGCATGCAATTATTGCTTTGATTAGCGACTTAGCGAAATCGAAAGGAAACAATATTGTAAGTGTTGCATCACGGCAACATCCGATCCTTTTCTGACCCTGAAGCATAGACTGTCATGCTTGACTGCTGTTATGCTGCGGGTCATGCTAGAGCTCACGACGAAGAGGGACTACCTCGCATTGCCATGGATGTTAACCCAGACATACTTGTTGACCTCGATGACCTCGATGAGGACATTTTAGGAGATCGAGAGGGTGAAATCCCGCCAAGTCTCGCCAGTCGGGGTTCTCTATCACATGTCCTGTTGGCCGCCTGCGGAGAGGAAGAGCTCGCCTATGAACATGAAGGACGAGGTGATTTCACCGCTGAGCTATTGAGACTGCTCGTAGACTGCTCAGTCAGTGACCTCACCTACGTTGAACTTATTGACCGCATACACCTCCCAAGGTATGCATCTTTCAGTGCATATGATTTCAGTGCATTCACGCCAATCTATCCATTCAGGCAGCATCCACAGTGTAGAGGATTTCACCGCCATCGCACCTTGTTTGATGGACGAGTATACGCTGGTGGAAAGGTTCGCTACCCCGCCGAGGCTGATAGTAATGGTCGATGCGTTATTGGTGCTGGTTTAGCGCACGGTATTGCACAGGGCGTGGAGCTCACCGTATACCGCGATCGAGGGGACATATTGGCAATCGTAGAGGTTGACAATGCGGCGAGAGTCGAGGATTTCCAGACCACACTGACGATGCCCAAAGCTCTCCTCACGGGTTCATTATCTGCGAAGTTGACTCGTGTTGGCAAGATACCTGTCAGCTTGATCCAGGGAGGAAACTACTCTCCAAACGTCAAGGAGGTTCAGCGTCGGAAAGCGGTTGGCGTTGAAGACAATAGCCCAACTTTCTGTCTAGTCCAAAATATCAAAGAGGCGAAACTTGGAATCGCGATGGAGAATAATGAGGTTGTCTTCCCAATCCTGGACCCATGGTTGAGAGGACTCGGGCTGAAGAAACTTCTCCCCATGCCTCCTCTCTCCAACCTCACTCGCGTCTTAGGTGCCGCAGGGCGTTACTACTGGTATCTTGATCTCACGAACAAGAAGAGCACCTCAGATAGTGCTCGCAGGGTCGACATTGATTTCTTTCAGCTGCAGAAGGTGGGGCCTGAGGATGACCTCGGGAGCACACGCTATGCTCCAGCCGGACCAAGTTATCGCCGGAAGGATCCGCTTCGAGGCGACTCAGATGTCATCGATTTTGTTGTTTCCCCAGAAGCGTTATACGGGGTTGGAATCAGGAACAAAACGGGCAGTGATTTTTACCTGAATGCTTTCTTGTTTAATGCCAGTAGCATGAGTATTGGTGAGCAAATAACGCTTACCGTTCGCCTTTTGCTGACATGGCTCAGAACCCTACTACACGCAACCGAGTACTGGGAACCCTGAAGCACCTCTAAAGCAGAACGAAGCATTTACTATCGGATACGGAAATAGCCAATCACCTCCCTTTCGATATTGGTTGACGGAAGGTCAAGATATCGATGTTGGATACTTGAAGGTCTTTCTCTCTACTCGACCAATTGACTTAACCGATATTCGGCAGAAATCTCCGTTCTTAAACACTGTAGAGGAAGACGCGATGGAAGGCGACGACCGTGAAGGTGCCCCGTCAAAGACAACCGAGGATGTTCGAGACGTTTGGTTTACAGTGGTAATCCCAGTCGTGCAGAGGAGACATGCTGCGAAGTAAGATATATTCATCGCCATTTTTTGTATCGTCGTATACTTTATCTTCGATTGTGGTGTGCAAGAGAACCCAGATGAGGGACAAGCACCGCAGACCCATGTCAGTTGGCATGCCTCGGGATGGTCAGACTTCAGTTTGTCGGCACACGGATGAGCCACGTCCACAAGGCCATCTGCCAGAATACGTTGGATTGCTCGAAGGGTGTGGCGTTGCCCACAGATCCTGCCCGCTACTATGCTTGGTGGTATTATGCGAGGAGTCGTGGGAGCTCCCCGCCAAGGACTCGGTCGGGTCCTGTGATAGCGTTGAACGGTTCATGACGGTTTTTGTCTGGAGCGCTCCGTTCCAGAACGTCAGGTCGTGCGCGATACGAGGGCGGGCACGGCAGATGGTGCCACTACGGGGACTGTACTGGCGGTGAGTCGGAGTGCTTCGAGTATCGATTGTCGCATTTGCAATGCATGCGTCAAGTTCTGGAGAACATGGACAGCACCCCGGTCATGTCGACTACATCTTGTGCTGTGGGTAATCTCACCAGCCTACTAGTAGTACATGAGCCGAAATTCCAACTGAGGCTATTCCGGGGTTTGCCGAGCAGCAACTTCGAGCTGGCTGGTTGGCCCGTGTGCCAGTAGACGCTCGTGATGCACGTGTACTCCATGAAGTCTCTTTGCCCTGGTGATCCCACAGGTTAGACCATGTCCACTCCTCCCGATGTCCGTGTTACAGGTAAAGCCTCCTCGCTAAGACCATGGTATTATGGTTTACTGATTCTCCCTTTCGCTCTGTAGCTGTCACTGTCTCGGCAGACTCGTCGGTCAAAAAGGGCAAACGCCTAGCATCCGGAGAAATCCAGATCGACCACGTTCCGTACAAGCTCATTCGTGACAAAGACGGCTCTCTGTGCCAACAATTTCCAAGTTCACTGTACGTCCGTCACCACTGCTGTGGATGTATCAGATCTAATTGATGTATGTAGCATACTTTCTTCAAAGAGTACCATCACCGTATCCTTCAAAACTTCCCAATTATCATTGCAAAAGAGCCAAACGTTTGATATCCAACGACTCTTCGGAAGTGTGCGAGAGGCTGGGGTACAAGGTAATTCCGCACGTTGTCGACTCCAAAGACCGTTTCTGTAAGTCATCTGGACAGATCTATCTATGGTGCAGGAAGGAATCAGGGTCACATTCACTTGCCGGATAACTGATACCACTCCCGCTTCCCGCGCGTCCCAAAATGAAGCAGTTTCATCTGGATCTCGGAGCGCGGAAACGCTAATACCCACCACTGAGTCCATACTCGATGATTGTTCTCGGTGAGCTTGCTGCTGACATTCTGCTAATTGGGTCCCCTCTGACTCTTCATTCGAGATTCCGCATCCTAGTGATTGGCAAGGCACGATCCCATTCGCTCTTTCTCAGTGCCGTGCTCACCTTTCCTTCAGACAGGCGTGGGAAAATCCCGTCTCATTCAAGTCGCTTTCGGCATCCAACAAGCGGTGAGACTCAATCATCTCACCCAAGTGTTTTGGCTCTTTGTCTCATTGGCTTTCTCAGCACGTATCAGATTTTCAGCGTGGAAAGGCAGATATTCACGAGGGCCTCATATCACCCGTCAACAAACGATTCATCCTACATGACTCCGTCGGCATCGAGCCGGGTGACAACGACAAGTACCAGATCGTCAAAGATTTCATCCAAAGCAAACAAACCGGGCCCCTCGCGGACAGACTCCATGCCGTCTGGTGAGTCATCTCGGGCAGGTGGTTCGATGCCTACTGATTGGTTTCCTCTAGGTTCTGCATCCAGACACCTTACGCTGGCGGGCGCCTCCTGGAGGCAGGTGCCGAAGACTTCTTTCGATCCAAGCAGCGGACGTTGGGTGCCAGTCGGTGTTTTGTTTTGAACCCCTCTGAGCTTCGTTGAATCGTGTTTCAGTACCCTTGATCATTGTCTACACAAAGTTCGACTTGCCCGTGAATTCACTCCTCTATAAACACCCCATCGGTGATCTCGATGACGAAAGTATCATGGAGAGTACCCGCTCAAAAGTACAGTCGAACGTCGACAAAATGCATAATGAGATTATCCAACTCACTGGAGGCTCTGAGCTCCTTCCGTGTGCCACGGTTTCAAGTAAGTCTGTAGTGACTGTATTTGGATCTGTCTCATGCTGCCTGTGATCCTCATCAGCTGAAGAAGCTTACAAGTCCACGCTCCGAAATCTAATCGACCTGACCCACCAGCAAGTCGGCATTAGTGACACACCCGAGGCCCACGTCACGTCTGTGCTTACGGAGATGGCTCAGCGCATTGATCCTCTGCTGAAGATCCGTGGATCGATCGAGTAGGGACTCTATCCGCGTGTCCGTGTACAACGTTAATTGTTTCTGTGCAGTATTGGGAGACGGAGTTCAGCCTTTCCATTAGGACAGCAACCCAACGCTGACTCCGAGTTCCAGGATACTGGAAAACGTTGGGTTCTAGCCCTAACTTTGCAGGACATACGATATGGGATTGTCTTTCTGTAATCCACGCCGATATCATCGCTGTCTGGAATTTCAATGACCCAGACTCTGTATGTGCTATCTACTATGGCAACCACACGTCTCACTGACAGAATATCAATAGCACCTACTTGACGATACATTCAAGCAGCTTGTCATTGACATGGTCAAGGAAACGCGGACGACTTCGGCTGTAGATCCTAACAAAATTCTGTGCGTATTTCTACTTTGCAGGACTAGTATTAGTCACTGACGGCATCCTTCAGCGCACTGGGTGGGGGTTCACTCATTGCCGTCGTCTCTGGCATCTTGGCAACTATAGCTAATCCCGCCGCACCGATCGTGCTCCCAATCGTTGCGAGTTTAGTTGCTAGCGCGTGGCTCTTTCAAGTTTACCGGAACGGGTACGTCGTTGGTTCTTTCCTCCCCACAGATTTCTTTCTGAATAATGCCTGGTTCATTAGGAAAGACGTGCAACAGATCTTCATGACGTTCATCGTCGATCTGACCCACATCATGGAGACCCTCTTCATCCTGAGTGCGGGGGAACACAACCGGCTCACACGGCGTGCCATCAAGTTCGCGTACACGAGCTACCACGGGTCTGGCATGATGCGCCAGGCGCATCACCGCATCCAGCAGTACCGGGACCTTGGCGGGCCGGACGCCGCGCTCAAGACGATCGAGTCGCTAATCTTGCCTGAACGAGACAGCAGTGCGTACGTCAAAGACTTTTACGAGCAAGTTGGCAAGCTGGACCTACGCAACCTGAAGTTGGACCGAGAGCCAGACGAGGGCTGGTGATTGTTTTCTGGCCGAGAGATCGTCGAGACGCGTCCGATTTCCCTGTCTAACGTGTTGGAAGAGGTGTCTCAACGAAAGGCCAGGGTAGGGAGACGGGGTCGCTGCGTGAATAGTGATTGTGGTCGATTTTGGCCGAGCGAGCCTCGAGTGCTCGTGGAGTACCAGTGTCCCTGCTCCACCGTTTCTACCTGTAGACTTAGCCTGTCAAACATCACGCTCAGATTTACCTGCATTGCTTAATTTCTTTTGTTGACAAGTGGCCTCTTGCATGAAGACTCCACGAAGGATTCCTTAATCGTGGTTCACACAAAGTTTGACTTGCCTGTGAATGCGTCCCTCCCAAAAGCGCGCTCGCAAGAGCTAATCTGGAAGTGGTCAACTTGCCACAAAGAGTATAATGAGATTGCTCAACACACTGAGGACTCTGTCCCACTTCCGTACGTCATGGTGTCGAGTGAGCGTACCGATACCAGTTTGGATACGTTGCTGTAAACCTTGAGAGCTACCAAAGAAAAGATGCTCGTAGATCTAACTGGCTCGCCTCACTGCAAAGTTCAGGCAGGCGACGCACCTGACACCCACGTTACACCTGCTCTCGGGAAGATGTCCGGCGCTTGACACTGAGGATCTCAAGATTGATCGATGAAGCACGATGCTTTGAGCGTTCGGGTGTCAAAGTGTCTCATTTCTGTGCAATATCTGCAGACAATCTTCCCATCAGAACAGCGACTAGAGAGTTCCAAGTTTGTAGAAGATAGCATCTGCTCTACCCAAAGCCCAAGCAGCTCGTCATTAACATGGTCGCTGGAACACCGTAATAAAGTGTTTCGTTTGTGACCACATTCGATAGAGTGATCTGTGTAGTCTGTGGATTCATACTCGATTATCGTGATCAGTATGTTTCACCCCGACAAGCAGTTAGCAAGTGGGTTTGTGTGGACAACGTAAGACAAGACGGGGACGTTAGAGAACGTACACTGAACGAGCATTACGGATAGACACACTGCAGATGACACAGAAGCCATGCATCCCAACTCCACATCCCAGGCCGTTGCCGTTACAGCCAGGCCTTATGGAAGCATTACTTGATGTTGGCAGGGATTCCTGTTCTCCTGTCATCATTCATCGTGCCTGAAGGCCGGACTCAATGCTTATCATCCCGAGCTATCAAAGTTCGTCTTCAAGTTTTAAGTTAGATCGGCTTTCCAATGGCCATCATTCAGACCATGGTTTGATCTGATGGCGTAACTTGATCAGGGATTTCTAGCTATGGAAGAATAATTGCCCACCTTCTCATCATGGAAATGGTCCGAGTTGGAGGCTATTCAAATAGCCACATCGTAAGGCGGGGATGCTGCCGTGACTGCATCATTGACTTTTTCATATAGTTCGATGGCGCCGCCGCAAGGCTGTCAACCATGGTGCACGGCGTAGTATCTGAAAAAAAAAAAAAAAACATATACACTCTGCCGCCATGCCAAAAGCGGTGTCTGTGGTCCCTTATCAACATTATGTAATTTATCTGTGGCCACTCAACCACCCTCGCCCAGCGATAAATGGATTGATCACAGGAGGCTAGAGATTTTTGAGAATCACTATTCGATGTTCCAGAACTAGTAGCAACGCATAAGAATTTTCTACGACTTTATTTACCATAGTAGTAGTGGAATATCGGGTGAGCTCATAATTCCAAGTCATCCAGGTGGTATCTAGCTATGGAGGTGTGGAAGCGAACGTATCCGCCCGTGTAAAGCTTGAATGCTGCGCACGCTTCTGGAGAATCCTCCAATATATTTACAATTCTTTTATAGAGGCCAATCGTTGTCTCCGTCACATCGCTGAACGTTTCCAATTTTGATCTTTTGTTCCGATTGGCGAGCGTGGAGATCTGGTTGGTTGTCTCGCCCGCTCGCTCTTCCTTGTAAAAGGATAACACGTCACTGAGAAAAGTGGTGAATACAGCGTCAGCCTGAGTCCAAATGGTGTACGCACTTGACATTATGGATGAAAGGTGTCATCTCAGGGATCGCTTGGATGTAGTCACTTAGGGGCGTTTCTCGCGGGAACACCATGAATGAGTATGCTTCGGCGACGCCAGACAAGGTCCGCTGGTATGTTGGATATTGCTGAGCGGTGCAGGAGATCTACTCATTGCCATCAGCGACACGCACTCCAAGGTGATTATGACGAATATACCTTCATGGATTTTGTTTCGTGCTCCAGTAGATTAGCAGCGACAAAGTTCATTGTCGATGTAGTGATCAAATGAGAAGCCACAGGCTGGTATGACTCCGAGGTCCGGCGTAGAACGTCTGCAAAAGCGTCGAGGACACCGCTCCCTTGCGGTTCCCCGCGAATAAATCGATCATTGAAACGATAAATGTTGGGCATCTCGTCGGGGAAACGGTCCGCTGCATCATCAACGTAGATGGCACATGATGTATAGAGTGAAATCCATATGCGGGTAGGGCGGTGGTTGAGATGGTCGCCAGCAGTTGCTGCGTAGGCAACCCCCTCTCGCAAAAACGTCCGTACGGATTGAGCCCCATCCACAGGGTAGCCGCGACGCATGGCATCGTTGATACAATCCCGGAACAGGCCCTCGTCAAAAGGTGTGACCTCGTACAAAACATTGCATTGCTCGAGGAGGGAGCGGATATTTTTTCTCGCAACTTGGATCTGGAATGCCAGTGTGGGTAAATGAACGAAAGTCTGATCGACTTGTTCCTTACCAGTTTCATATTCTCGTTTGCGTCAAGTCGTTGTGGCTGCTTCTAAGACTGAGGTTGCTTCCCTTGCTCTTATATTCCTTCGAAAGGGCCACCGGACCGTACTATGAAAGTTGGTGTCTCTGCGAATAGCAAATTTAGGCAATGTTGACAACGTTCACTGCTCCTCATTCGGCCCCAGAAGGGTTTATCTGAGTCCGGTGGGAGGCATAGACCGTAGAGATAATAGATGTCACCGTCCGCTAAATAAGCAAGAGTCCGGGACACCAGATAAATACACTGACTGCGGGTCTAAGTCTAACTTGCGGGTTCAAGACTCAGAGGTTTGGCGCGTCGCTGTGCCTGAAGCTAAGGAATTCCAGTACACCGACGTGACAGATCACAGTTCAACTACAGCAATTCATCAGGCTCAAGCACAGCGATTCCCCAGCCTAAGACGTCTGCATCCGATATGCCAGATACGCACCACATTTGACTAAGTGAAAAACACTGCAGAGGCAAAACCGCGGAGGCTTTGTGGAGCTACCTTTGAAAATAAAATAAAATATAGTCCAGGCACAATGATTTTCCGAGAAGCAGTCCCTAGAGATAGTGAGCCCTAGCCACTCCATACAGGGTTAGAAAGGATGGTGCATAAGTTCCGATGTCGGCCCTGGAGCTGAAATGGATGTATATACATCTGTTAAGCAGTATTTTCACGTAACGTTTTCTGTGAGTCTTTAGCAGCCTTTGCGACTTCTGATTGACTGACGTGTCGTCAAGGTTGAGACTATCCCGTTTTTGGAGGGGTCGGACCATGGTTCGTCCAACTTTTGGCTGACAGATGTAGGACCTAAGTCGCCTGTGAAAGAGCACGTGTAGAGACAATGCCCTCTACTAGTAATGGAAATTACCAAATCTGGCAGATAGGAAGTAGGAGTCTGTAGAATCGTAACGACGGGGACTCATGACCCAAAAAGTGATTTGGTTCTCGTTATCCAGAGAAGTATCGTATTTAAGGGATGTGCATACATGTCACTGTGGTCATTTCGTGATCACATGTCGGTGTATGCATACAGTATAGTTCTGGCGCTGAAGTGTAGCTCAAGGTGGAGATAAGCCTTTTGGTTGAGAATGCACCTCCTTCGGTTGCGCCGACCCTGATAAAATTGGTCGATTCAGGTCGTTCTTTATCGACCGATAGGGCAGAGATCCGGATTAGTTGGATGAAATGGACAGCCCCGGGCCGATGCAGGCAATGTGACAGTGGAGAATAACGTACAACTCCGTCGAGGATCAAACGCAATGGTTGCGAAACCAGATGAGTCTCGCTTCCCTGGTAAGGGAGCAGGCGGTGATGTCCACCGTGGCTTCCTGGGCTACTGAAATTTCGTGTCTTCGCGGCGACCGCTCCTTTTGTCAAATGTAAGTCACCAGTTTCAATGATACCTGAATTGGATGTGATGATAGGTATAAAGTGCTCCCGTCGCGGGTTATAGAGGCTTACGTTGAGACACCGAGCAGGATCTCCACAGCGAGGATGCAGTGGCCTACTTCCGAGTCGATCATTCATATTTCGGCTATTGTTCCAGTCACTATCACGATTGTGTCCTTGTACACAATTCAGCGTTTCATTCGGAACCGCATTGAGAGGCAGGGATATCCTCTGCCCCCTGGTCCCATCCCTTTACCATTGTTGGGAAGTGCACTGTCTGTTGGCTTTGACGAACCTTTCAGAACCTATACAAACTGGCGGAAAAAGTATGGTGTGTACTACAGTGCCCAACTAAATTTCACGACTCTGATAATTCGTAGGTGATATTATGTACATTCGACTTTTGGATATGGATGTCGTGGTCCTGAACTCGCTCTCCATCACCGCGGATCTCTTCGAGAAACGATCACAGATATATTCCAACCGTCCTTTCATAGCAACAATTGATCCGTAAGTGCAGTAGAGTATTGAATACGAGACCAAAGCTTGACACATACTATTTTCCAGGTATGGTCACGACTCTAATTTCGCTCTCACACAATACGGAAACCATTGGAGGTTGTGTCGACGGATATTTCATCAGACGTTTGGGCCAGATGCTGCTCCCAGCTTTCATCCAATGCAGATTCGCACAGCGCGTCAAATGGTTTGGGATATCATAGATGATCCCAACGGCTGTGCATTTCATTTCTCTACGTAAGTGCATTCCAACTCGGGGAACCTTTAGGAATTCTCAGAGTCCTATAGGTTTGCTTCTGCAGTCATAATGTCGTCTGTATATGACTACAATCCCAGCCCTCGGAATGACCGAATGGTGTCTAATGCCTACAACTTCCTCAAGATTTCCATCCCGGCACTACTGCCAGAACGGGCAATCCTTCTTAAGTTTTTCCCGTTTTGTAGGTGATTTTTCGTATGCTAAGGAAAAACTCGTTCATCGCTTTCTTTGCCTTCTCCGCAGTGCTGCATGTACCCGATTGGTTTATTGGTTCTTCATTTAAACATGAAGCAAGAGAGTCTCGCGAATGGGGTACCAAGATGATCGAGGAACCGTACGAATACACTAAAAGACAGATGGTGTGTTTCATCTACCTTGGTAGAGATCAAGTTGTCAATGCGCTGATCCCATTCTAGGAATCCAAGAATTTCAACCCCTCGATGGTGTCGGATCACATCACTCGGATGGAAAAGTTTGATGATTCTTACCGTTCCAAATATGAAATGGCTCTGAAGCATGCTTCCTCGACTGCGTTTCTAGGTAGGTTCGAGACATGCAAACTATGGCTCATTCTAACAGTTAGTTGTAGCTTCTGTAGAGTCGGTTTGTCGTCTATCACAGGGATAATCCGACACTTACCCATCCAACAGACAAGCTCGTTATTGATGTCTTTTGTGGTTGCGATGGTTAAAAACCCTCGTGTCTGGAAACGTGCACAAACAGAAATTGATGCTATTGTGGGGGTTGATAGATTACCCGAGTTTCACGATAGGACGTCCTTGCCATATATCGACGCGATTATGCGCGAAACGATGAGGTGGCAACCACCTGCTCCCCTTGGTACGGTGACAAGCTCTATATTCAGACGACTTTACTGATGATGGTCGTAAAGCTGCGCCGCACGCTACCGCGACCAGTGACATTTACAATGGTTTCTACATCCCCAAAGGTATTCCGGATCTATTCATACAACTTGCAGGCAATCATACGTATTTTGTGCGACAGGAGCGACAGTCTTTGGAAATATATGGTATGTGGTGACTGTATCACTTGAATCTGAGAAGGTTCACATGCACTTCAGGGCCATAACCCGAGATGAAAACCGATACCCCAACGCAGAAGAATTCATTCCCGAGAGGTTCTTGGATTCAGACAACGTGTTAACCGACGATAAAGCCGAATTCATTTACGGATTCGGAAGGAGAATATGTCCAGGTGCGCAATCACCCTCACACGTTCACTTGAAGCTCTTTTCCTATCGTTGATTAGGTAGATACACTGCTGATGCATCTCTTTGGAGTGCCATGGTTATGATGCTTGCGACATTGGACTTCAATCTAGCAAAAGACGCAGATGGAAAGGATATCATATTCGAAGCGAAATTTACGAATGGAATTGCTCGGTGCGTTCCATTCACAGCGCACGATCTTGGTTTTGAATTTCCCTTTCTTAGTCGCCCGATGCCTTTTCATTACAATATCACTCCCCGGCCACATATTAACCGGGCATCTCTCGAAACAGGTTCTCACTAACAAAGGATATCGACTGCAGACGTGCGTTGTGGCTGACGTGAACTTGTCGATGAAGCACACGAACCAATATGTATATTATTTTTTGTTGCCACGAATCGAACCTAGCCTTTTTACTCGTATTCTTGTTACCTATCATGATGTTCAGCACTGGATCTATAGGCAGGCAGTGTGTTGTACTACGTGAACAACGTCCGATGGTCACATCATGATGCACGCTGCCACTTTTCACGATGATCACAACCTGGAGCAGAGATCTCAGGCCTTAGGCGCCTGGATTCCACTACCAACAATCAGCGCATGATGGTAATATGCAAACCCTACAACACTTGTGCCTGAACTTTGCCGTCGTCGTAGAATTATTCCCTATCGGCCACTCGCTCGATAGTAAACACCCGATAAACACTGCACACGACGTTTGGCTCTGCAAAGGCTACGGCCTTGGCAGTATGTCACAACAAGTTGACGAGCTCCCATCCGCAGTTAGGAAGACGGTCTTACAGGGCACCTTATTGCAGCACCGTATGCAATATATGGCTTGTCGCTCTCATCGTTGTTGTCCCACAACCATTAGCCCGCTTTCTCCACCTTTATTTTACCGAGTAGAGGAGAGTAATTTAGGATCCCCTTGTAGGATTGAGGAGCACTATCATGATAGTCGCGGAATGAGCGTCGGGGGAGTGAAACCTGTATATAAAAAATGGAGGCCTATGGTTTGCAGGGAAATATTCGAGACACAACCATTGGAGACCTCGACTTAACCGAGTGGATTCAATACGAATGACGACTGCCCGGAAATCAATACCAAATACCGCTCACTTCTTGTCCACTGGACCGGCAAATGCATGTTTTTATTGCTCCCGTTGTATGTCCGCGGTGCTCTGTTCCCCATCAGTGCTTTCTCTTCTGCTAGCTTCTTCCGGCACAATTTAATAAGATGGCCGCTGACACCACAGGGGACGAGCGGCGCAGCGAGCCACCTGATCCACGACGTATGCAATGCCGTACTTGGACTGAATCATCTCTGTGCCGATAACGTTGTCCACGTTCAGGGTCACGATAGTCGTCGTGTTGTTGGCATAAACAATCACATGGCCGCGTGCGTCAAGTAGGAGATGTGACCAAGAGACTATAGCACAATCGGCTCAATGTCCCTGATGTACGATGGGAAGTTGGTTTGCGCTCCACCACAATGGTAATGCGCGTTCCCTTGAAGCCCGATGATCAATGATTGATCATTCTACATAGAAAGTCGGCGCTGCGGAAGCCTTCATCACGTACCTGCAGCGACGATCGTGGGTATCGAGCTGAATCGATGACAATTGAATCTTCGTTCTAGATAGAATGGTGGAATACGGCAAATATGCCCTGCCAGTGCCTCTACGGAATGGTTTGAGGTCGTGTTTTGTTGTATATTCGGTGGTTCTTGGGGTCACTGCTTAGGTTACCTTCAGCAATACTTGATGTGCCTGGTGTCGTGATCATCGGTGATGTATATTTCTACCATCAGTGAGAATTGCCGTTCCACTGATTGGCATGTCTCACGACTCCAACAGTTGCACCCGCTGGATGGCGTGGGAATACAAACGACTATGAGTAACATTAATATCTGGATTTACAAGATTGATCCCAGAACATAGTCCTGTTCGGGCCATCATCATGTCAATAAGAAGAATGATGCACTGATATATGTGGAATCCTGCCCGTGTTGGTGACCACATCCCCGCCTGCCTTATGTCTATCGCCAAAGGAATCGCCCTTATCACGGGGTCTGCTCAAGGTATTGGTCGTGGTATCGCACTGCGTCTTGCGAGGGACGGTTTCGATGTTGCCCTGAACGACATCCCGTCCAAAATAGATCAGCTTTTTGCTGTCGCCAGTGACATTGAAAAGATGGGTCGAAGAACGCACGTGGTTCCCGTAGATGTGACCATCGAAGAAGATGTCAAAGGAATGGTCCAAAGCGTCACGCAAGAGCTCGGAGGGCTGGACGTCGTGAGTGTCCTATGTAGTAGCCCCTTTGGATGTATTCCCAAGCCCAGTTATAGATGGTCGCAAATGCAGGAGTGGGAACAATAACCGACTTAGTTTCCAGTAAGCAGTTTCTACTAGCTCCCTCTGCGACCGTTGGTTTCACTGCAACATTGTGTAGCTGGCCTCGATGAGTGGGAGAAGGTCATGGGCATCAACGCACGCGGAACTTTCCTGTGCTATAAACATGCAGCGATACAAATGATAGCACAAGGTCGTGGAGGACGAATCATTGGTGCGAGCTCCGTCGCAGGCAAGCAGGCTCACCCTTCGGCTTCGGCGTATTCTGCTAGCAAATTCGCTGTTAGAGGTCTGACACAGACTGCCGGTAAGCTACTTTTACATGGGCTTTTCCATCTTCCTTCTCTCAGCTATGCATGATCGCGTCAGCCCTGGAACTTGGTCAGTACAAGATTACGGTGAATTCGTACGCGCCCGGCATTATCGATACCCCAATGAGTACATGTCGCTTGGGTCCCCCGTACCTGAATTAGGCTCTAAATACAGACAGAGGATGCCATGTTGAAGCCCGGAGGTCCACTAGAGACATCAAATCAAGAATCCGTCACATGGACCATAAACGTGTGCTGTTGTTTCATTCCGGGGAATGCTTGCCTTCTCATTCCATCCATTATGTTCGTACACCACATTTAGCATTTGACGAGGCGACCCATCAAAAGCGATGGTCACCCGGATGACATTGCAAGCATCGTGAGTTACCTTGCCTCAAAGGAGGCTCACCTAATTACTGGCAAATATCCGTTAATTTCTCTCTGCGTGTGGACCCTGTTGACATCTACTTTGTTAGGGCAATGTGTAAGTTTGAGCGTAATAGTTGAATTGGAAGCGAGCTGAATTAGTCGACTCAACGATACTGCAACAGATTGCTGTTGATGGAGGAATAACCATGACTTGAGGGATAGATTGTGTTGGAGCTTGTGCAGGAAGTCTGTCCATCATCTATGTAGTCGCATCCAAGCAAGCACTGAACGCTGTCACAGGAGAGGACAGAAATTGGTCAGTTCGACTTATGTACAATAATTGCGTCACTTGAATTCGTCTATAAAACTTGTCCCTCTGTAATTGTGAGACAGGATCGTGTTCTAGTAAATCCTCAGGCCGAACTAGTGGCCCATAAGTGCTATCATGCAGGTGAAAATTGAAAGCACACGGAACATCGCGTATGAATACCACTCACATGCTTGGTCTCGAACATATTGGTACGACATCCCCCTCCATTCTCATTTATACCTTTGCGTTTAACAAGGAGACAAGACGGGGATGATAGAAGATTCTAGGAAGAGTAGCTGTCCCAGATCTCACCTTGATTTTGAGGTCCTTTATGACCAACCCGCTTTCCGCCTGCGCAAAATGAAGGGGCCAGAACAAGCCACGACATCTTGCATTTGAACTCACAGTCGCCGTTCCCGATCCTCACTCTGGAAATCCAACTCCGTCTCCATTACGTGCGTGGGCAGTTCCGCTCGAGCACACGCCTTCTTGAGGTATAAAGGATACGAACGAATAATGGAATGATGAGAATCAGTACATTGTTACCTTGCTATTGCTATCTATGCACTCGTGGTTCGGATGAATGCGACAGCTGCTTATCTGACTTCAAGTATTAATTATCGCTGAAGGTTGTTCACTCGGACGCCTGGGTGTATGACCATATAACTTCTCATTTATTCCAACATTACCCAGGGCGATGAAGCTCTCACCGAGTGTTTGAAGAACATGTCAACTGTACTTTGGAAATCGATGGGCATGAATTGCTTAGGTGAGGTCAGCTCGGATTTGATAATGGTGCGAGAGGGTCTCAAGTACCCGGGCGAGATGGGTGCCACATTATAAGTCTTTCTAGTCTCTCTGGAGGACAGGCTGGGAGGAAAAGGAGTCGGCCCTTTCATAATGCCCTATCCGAGAGAAGACTGGCACGTCACTTTCTGTGTCACTGTGGATGTACAATAATATGAGCCCATACTAGTTGCGTTACTGGATCATGAGCTGCCAAAAAAAACAGATCAATCATGCCTACCGGCTCCAACAAAGTGAGACGTGCTTCTAATTTGGACACGCAACCGTCAGGCAGCATTCTCGCAACCACTGACGTATTTCAGCATGAAGCCACAGCCGTCAGTTGAACAATAAATTTCCTTGAGCCAGATTAGTACCCACCGTACCGTCACCAAACAGAGTTTCTATCGATTCTTGCACTGCAATGCGGAGGTCAAGTCTCAGAAAAAAAATGGACAGTCGAAAGAACGCATCTGCGAGTCGCTCATTCGAATTTGGTGTCGACCACGAACGGTGTCCGATTTGTGTGAACGTGGCAGATCAGTGAGAACAATCAAACGTGATACATATCTCCGACTGAACTTGCCCAGTCTGCGGCATGTGAGGCACAAGCACGAATCACCGAGCTCTTCTGCTTGAAAACTCTGCAACTTGAACATGGGCCGGGGTCGATGAGCTGAATGGGGTCGATATGCGGCACCAAGCCCCCGGGAAACGCACTGCACCGTGCGAGTCAGAATCGACTGGTCAGACCCGTATACGGCCCGCACTTAATAATTATATGCACAAAGCTTGAAGTCCGCTCGACTCCTTGTTCAAGGCAAGGAATCGTACAGCAGGTATATGTACTCTACAATTTTTCTTGGAAACCAACGTCTTCATGGTTAAACTTTGCCATCATGTCTCTCCTCCAATTTTCCATGTTATAGGTGAGCCTTACTAGGAGGACCATCGTACTACGCCTCACCCAATTCCCGTTTCAGCCAGCGCCACTGTATCCGCAGATTCATTGGTCAAAAAGGGAAGATGCCTAGCATTTGGAGAAATTTTGATGGACTATAAACTGATTCATGACAAAGACGGTCCACTGTACGTCTTTCACCATTACTCTTCGATGCGTCAAGTTAATTCGGTGCGCGTAGCATACTTTCCCCAGAGAGCCATGTCACCAAAATATCACAACTTTCATAGTAAAAAAGCCAGTTGCCAGATCCACAACGACTATGTGCAAGTGTGCGAGGACCTTGGGCACAAGGTAATTTCTCACTTGATCGCCTCTGTGGGTCTTTCGAACAGATCCATCAGCATTTTAGGAAAGAATGTAAGTCAAATTCCCTTGCCAAATCGCCAACACTACTCCTGCTCCCTGCATATCCCAAATTGAAGCAGGTTCATCTGCATCCCAGAGCGCTGAGACCCTAGTACTCACGGCAAGTTCGATCCTATAATTTTGCTAGTGTAATTTTTGTTGACGTTTCCCTTCGAGAGTCTGTATCCTGGTGATCAGCAAAGTATGCACCTATTCGTTCTTTCACAATCCTGTACCTGTCCTTCTTTCAGATCGGGGTGGGGAAATCCCGCCTGATCCAAACCGCCTTTGGGATAGAGGAAGCAGTAAAGATCACAGTAGCCTCATTGAAGTGTCTTATCCCCTTCCCCCGCATGTTTTTGATTTTCAGCATGGAAGAGCAGATATCCGCAAGAGCCAAAAATCGTCCGTCAATAAGTAGGTCACCCTGGACAACTCTGTTGACATTGGGCCGGGAGAGAATGACAAGTACCGAACCATCAAAGACTGCATCCGGAACAGGCAGACCAGGCCGCTCGCAGGACGACTCCACGCCATCTGATGAGCCATTGTTTTCATATCATTTGACGCGCACTCGTGGGTTATGTCGACGATAGTATATTGGAAGACCCTGGGAACTAGCCCTAGGTTTTCAGAATACAGAATATAGGACCGTCTTTCCGTGATTCATGCTGACGTTGTGATTGTCTAGGATTACGATGAGTCAAATAGAGTGCGTGGTCCTTACAATATCCGCCTGGGTACACTATCGATGGCACATTGATAGCAGGTGCTTGACAAAAAGTTTAGGCAGTTCGTCATCGAGATTGTCAAGAAAACACGGATGATCCTGGTTGTAGATCCTGGCATGTTTCTCTGCTTTGCATCATTAGCTTATTGAGGAACGTGCCTCAGGGCATTGGGTTGGGATTCGTTGATTACTGCGATTTTTGATACCTGGGCAACTACAGCGACTCTCGCTGCACCGATCGTACTCCTTGTCGTTGCGGGTTTGGCTGCTGCCGCATCACTCCATTAGGTCTACCGGAACAAGTACATCTGTCCCTCATACCAGCGTGATGATGCTTGGCACATCAGGGAAGACAGATTCAACACCTATCTGTAACCACTCTAGGTTACTTGGATCCCAGTATCTAATATATATACCGCTGGTGGCACTGAGTGCATCTGCATTTTGGCTTAGCGGCTGCGCGCGGCGGTTCGGCCGTTACACTATCGTGAAGATGCCCCTCATCCTCAGCACCGGGGAGCATTACAAGCCTATTTACCACGCTCTCCAGCTTGCCTTGTAGGCATGCCGTGACTCTGGTGTGATAGGTCATATGCTCGCATTCTGGAATACCACGATACGGATGGTTGGGATTTTGCGTTGGACGAGATTCGCATCACTGATCCTGCCTGCGCATGACGGTAGTGCGTATGCAAAAAACTTTAACACAGACATGGGCCGGTTGAGCTGAGGGGAGCTGGACTTGCACCGAGGGCCCAACGAGGGTGGGTGATAATGAACAAAGTATCCATGTGAGGGTTCATTTCCGCCTCCTTCCGATCGAGTCTGCTCAGCACCGCTGAACACATGTGTGGCGAACGCGCTTTCCCTTGGAGCTCCTGTCAGTGGGTAGCCCCTTGTTATCCCTGTTACGCGATCTCGTGAGCTTCCATGAGCTCTTCGTCAGCTTGCACTAAGTATTGTAAGAAACGTGAAGAAGTGGGACAGACGTCGTAAGCGCGTCGATTACGTCTTGGGCTGAACTTCCGTTTCTATCGTGACACAGATCGGGTGGGTTCGTGGCCTGATCATTTGCGGGGGATACCCTGGCCTGACCGAGTGCGTTCGAACTCGCTCCTGTTCGTCCGGCATGGCGCTGCCCTCGGACTGTACCTGCCAGTGTGCTGAAGAGACGTCGACGA
>JBBPKK010000578.1:0-18353 GCA_038089215.1 Tylopilus vinaceipallidus
TTTGAGCAGATTTTTGTGGAGCCACAGCACAGCCACTGTGGGGAACATATGTTCAACTTATGTTTGGTGGAAAATACAACTACCTAGTGGATGGAAATATTAAGGATTGGGAGGATGTAATAAGCATATGGCTATCAGATGCTGGTGATATAATTAAAGTATGGAAGTGATATTTGATATTTGCTCCATATTGTCCAAATGGCTGATTCTGGAGCATTTCTATGTTGGACTCAAGATACTAAATGCCAGAACAAAGGTAGGTTGATTCCAACACTGCCATTACATGACTGGCATAGTACAGAAGGGGATGGGATGTGTTTTGTGTTGAGATAATGATAGATGAGTATACAATAGATGGAAAGATATAGACTAGTATATATAGTGGTTGTAACTGAAGGCAGGAAACTGCAGTCTATTTCTCTTGGATTTTTAGAAGAATGGGATTAATTTATATGAATGGTCTGTACATGGTGGTGATGTGCTGAGCAGTATTAATTGTGCTGGACATATATTTGGAATACTTGTGATGGATTTGGGGAAGATTCCTTTTATGGAAGGTTGATAGTAGCACTGGAGTGGGGTCAGAATGGGTTATATGATGAATAGCAGTGAAATACTGGAATTGTATAAGCACTGTTATGTAGCCAAATGGCTATTTCATGGTGTAATAATTGAGAGTGAGAGTTGGATATGGGCTGAAGACAGAGATTTTCTGGCAATGATATGTTAAGCACATTCTGGACGTGTGGCCGTGCTGTTGCAGAACAGAAATATGGTTGAAAGTGGAATTCCAACACAATGAAGCAATGGTTGAGGTTTGGATCTTAGGCTATTCACATATACCTCTTATACAATACTCTGGGACTGAGTTGGTTAGCTATGCTTGAGGGGGAAAAAAGCAGGAGAATGAGACTGGGTTCCCTGGGTTGAATTGAGGGTTTTATATACTATTGAACATGTTTATACTTATTGTACTCTAATGTAGAGATTGTAGATGTAGAGGGCAAAGGGAAGACTGGGTTGAATAGCCTGATAGTGGAATGGAAGGGTCAGAATGGAGGGAAGTGAATAGCAAGAGGAGAAGATGAGGATGTGGTTGGATATGAAATAAATATGTGAAATGGATATAGTACAGAGCATGGTGTGGTAGAATGGAAGGCATAGGGTCTAAGAGTCTAGAGTTGATGTGGAAGGAGATGCACATAGTGGAAACAGAATGGAGAAATGGCATCAAGAGATGTGGGGTGGTAACCTATAGAAAGATATATGGTGGACATTGGGATAAGAAGTGTAGCAAAGTTCGTAGTAAAGTGTAGGGCAAGGTGACATTAGGTTAAGAGTGTACCAACTTTGGTAGTGAAAAAGGGTAGTAAAGTCTGACTGACACTAATGAAAGTGTAGCCAAAGTGTAGTCAACTTTAGTAGTGAAAATGTATCAACCTGTAATACATAGTGGATTTGAAATTGTACTTTGAGCAGATTTCTGTGCAGCTACACCACAGCAACATGATTTGAATATGCCAAACATATGTTTAGTAGTATCTATCATACTCAAACATCCCAATCCTAAGCATTTGGGAAATGCAATAAGTATCTGGCTACATGGTGATGACAATATAATGAAACTATTCAAGTGGTATTTACTCCATATTGTCCTAGACTTGGCTAGAAAGTCAGGCCAACCTAACCTAACCCAATCCTAGCTACCCTAAACATCACTTGACTTAGTATCATACATGAGTTAACCCTCTACTGTTCACTTACCAAAGCCATCTATAGACTTGGCTAGAAAGCCAGGCCAGCCTAACCTAACCTAACCTAACCAACCCAGCCCACCCTAAACATCACTTGGTATCATACATGAGTTAACCCTCTACTGTTTACTTACCAAAGCCACTATAGACTTGGCTACCTAACCCAACCCTAGCCACCCTAAACACTTATCAAAGCCTTGGCTACCTAACTCAACCCTAGCCACCCTAAACATCACTTGAGTATCATACATAAGTTAATCCTCTACTGATCACTTACCAAAGCCACTATAGACTTGGCTAGAAAGTTAACCCTAACCCAACCCACCCTAAACATCACTTAAGTATCATACATGAGTAATAGAGAACGTCAACCTAACCTAATCCACCCCTGACTTCACTTAAGTATTGTGCACAAACAACCCTCTACTGTTCACTTAGCAAAGCCATCGGCTCAAAGGTCAGACTGACCTGACCTAACCTACCCACACTAACTGCACTTTGCTGATGAAGATAATGTAATGATGCAGATTGGTATCTGTTACAAAAATATGGATATGCAACCACAGCACAGCAACATATTGCTCAGATGTGATATGACTACCTAGCACACTCAAACATGGCCACAATCAATCTGACAATGAAATGAAGCAGGCAAGACTTGCACAAAACAAGCATTTCCCTAGAGAAGCAAGCTCACCTGAAAATAGAAGTAGATGAAAGTGAAGTGGAAAGCATACAGCACAAGAGTTAAGACACCTCAGACTGAGCTTGGTTTGTGACCAGGAACAATGTTGGCTGGAATGAGTTAATGATTAGTATTAGAACATCCGAAGAAGGAATGGACATCACCTGTATATGCTGTTTTTGATCCCAATCCAATCATCTCAAAGGTCAGAGATTGCCATGTGCATGAATTTGTATGCTATCTCCTTGCCGCCGCGGCGACCGCGTGCTAGCCCGAACTTTCCCACGCCACAGTGGGAGCCGCATCGCCCTCCTCCCCTCCTTTGATAGTGTCTCACCGCACGACACGCCCCTCCTGTGGCCTCGGAATCACTCCCAGGCTGTTCATTGAAGCCCTGGCAGTCATCCCTATCGAGGGCGTTTACGCCCTCGATGGCCCAATCGACCAATGCACGCCCTTCTTGGCCGGCCTGGCAAGCAGGACACTGGGTCTTCTGCCGATTTTTTTTGACCGCCCGGCCTGGTCTGGAAACCACCCAGGACTCTTCTGTGTACCCTCATCCATCGCCTCCAACAAGCGGCAGACCGTCCACGTGCGTTGGCGTCGCCCTGTGCATCACTTTTTACTCCTGACCCCATCAGGTGGATCTTTTGGCCTGCCGATTTTTTCAGGTCGGTCCTGACGACGATCTGGAGACACCTGGGTCTTCCCTGGGCCTCTGCCGACGAGGTCCAACAGGAATTCTGTGATCGGCAGCCCAGGCTGCCGATCGGCAAAGCATTCCATCCTCAGCCTCCCAGGGAGCGTTTGGGGCCGTTTTCTTTTTTTCCCGTCGACTGTCGCCCTCTCTCCCTGCACAAAGGATGCGAGTACGTCGATTTCACCATGTACTTCATGGCCTGCTGCTCAGGGTGACGTAGCAAGGACATGGTCCTCATGGTCCTCGTGCTAATAGGGGAGGTTGCAGGGTTCCTTTCTTCCAACTTGTTCTTCTGCTCCTTGGACCACTCAAACCTCCACTCCCTGGACCCTGGACCACCCCCACTCCACTAGGTGAGCACGCTTTTCTAGAATACTGTCTCCTTCTCCTCCTCCTCCTCCTCACCCCTTTCCCCTTTTTGTCTTCCCTTTGTCTTGGCCCTTGTAGGGCCGGTAGGGCTTGATAGGTTAGGGTTATGTGAGTGTATACAGGCCTATTCAGGGTTAGAAGTTGATAGGCTAGCAGTTCAGGGTTAGAAGTTGATAGGCTAGCAGTTCACGGGTTAGTTGTGACTGGGTTAGAGTAGGTGCATCACTTAAGTGACGCAGTAGATAGGTCGATTCATGTCACTGATCTGGTCCAAAAGGTAGCTGGACCAGTGGTTGGTGTTTTCTGCTATGATAAGCTATGCCTGTATGTTATGATGGAGTCTGAATAAATGGCCTACATATTTTAATCAGCATGAAGATGACTGCTACCCTGGTATTGGTTGTTCATGGGTGCCTCGTCCTGTTCTTATTGTCACCTCACCTGTATGTAGTACCACACAAGTCTCGTTTTCTGCCCTGGCACCAGCCACGGCTTTAATGCATATTCGCTGTACTCTCTGTGTTCACTCAAAACGTCATTTCTCTTTCCCAGTCCCATTTCCTGTCCCATGTCTTCCCCCCTCTAACGGTCACCTCGCTTGTCGCCCCACTTGTCAACTCGCTTCATTCTCAAACGTCCCATGTCTCCCCCCCCCTCTAATGGTCACCTCGCTTGGTCACCTCGCCTCATTCTCTGCCCTGGCTGGGTGCTTTGCACCAGCCACGGCTTTAATGCATTCATTGTACTCTCTGTGTTCACTTAAAATGTCATTTCTCCTTCCCAGTTCCATTTCCTGTCCCATGTCTTCCCCCCCCTCTAATGGTCACCTCGCTTGGTCACCTCGCCTCGTTCTCTGCCTTTAGGTAGCAGCCACAGCTTTAATGCTTTCA
Organism: Tylopilus vinaceipallidus; assembly: GCA_038089215.1. Taxonomy (NCBI): domain Eukaryota; kingdom Fungi; phylum Basidiomycota; class Agaricomycetes; order Boletales; family Boletaceae; genus Tylopilus; species Tylopilus vinaceipallidus. The sequence goes on from JBBPKK010000578.1 coordinate 4,399, forward strand.
TTGTACTCTCCATGTTCACTTAAAACGTCACTTCTCCTTGCCAGTCCCATGTCTTCCCCCCCTGTAACGGTCACCTCGCCTCGTTTTCTGCCTTTAGGCAGCAGCCACGGCTTTAATGCTTTCATTGTACTCTCCATGTTCACTTAAAACGTCACTTCTCCTTGCCAGTCCCATGTCTTCCCTCCCCTCTAATGGTCACCTCGCTCTGTCACCTCGCTTGTCACCTCGCTTGTCACCTCGCCTCGTTCTCTGCCCTGGCTGGGTGCTTTGCACCAGCCATGGCTTTAATGCATTCATTGTACTCTCTATGTTCACTTAAAACGTCATTTCTCCTTCCCAGCCCCATTTCCTGTCCCATGTCTTCCCCCCTCTAACGGTCACCTCGATTGTCACCTCGCCTCGTTCTCCGCCCTTAGGTAGCAGCCACGGCTTTAATGCATTCATTTTACTCTCTGTGTTCACCTAAAACATCATTTCTCCTTGCCAGTCCCCTGTCTTCCCCCCCTCTAACGGTCACCTCGCTTGTCACCTCACCTGTCACCTCGCTCGTCACCTCGCCTGTGTATGGTTGGCTGTGACACGTGACATGCCATACGCTGACTCAACTTGGCCACGTCATTCACCTTCTTTGTATTATTCTTCCTCCTTGCCCGTGCTTTGCACTGGCAACGTCCTTCTCCTCCCCAGCCCTACTGCCTTGTCCATTCTTTGTGTCAGCAATGCGTCTCTTTCTGCCACCATCACCCTGATGTTCACCGCGCTTGCTCATCCACCATCGGTTCTCTCTCCTCTGATGCAGCCAGCTTTCACTCCACCCTTTGTCCAAGTCCGGCACTCATACTGAGCTATGTGTTTCTTTGGATCTCTTTTTAGACCCCCACCTTCACTTTTTACCCTTAACTTCTCTTCTCCACCGCCTTGTTGAGCCAGCCTTGGCCGGCATGGTTGGTGTCGTCCTGTAGCGTCAGTCGAACCTCGGCACGGTCTGGACATTTTGTTCCCCATCCCCCTGTTGTTTCATGCTCTCTTTAACCCCTTGGCACTAACCTCTACTGTTCTCTCTCAGCTGCTGTTCAAGGCAGGTAGCACTGTTCCTATGTCCCATAACCCCTTCACCATACCATGTAAGTTTATGCGCTTAATCTACCTTCAACCTCTCCTTATCTGCTGCATTTTTGTTCATGCAGCCTTGGTTTTCGACTCAGTGCACCCAGCAAGCCTTCCAACTACCTTGTTCTTGGAGTTTGAGCATGTCCTGCTTGCGAACCCTCCCATCTCCAGCTCAGTACTTTTGTTCTGCAAGGCCATGTTCCTTTGATATTAGCTCACTCTTGGGTGCTTCTCATGGTCCTGGTCCTGGTCCTCGTCCGAATTTAGCCCCTTCATGCTTGATTATGTCATCCTGATCCTGGTTGGCGTTATACGCCCACCAACGACCCATCTCTCACAACCCATTGCCTTGTTATCCACATTTCCACTCATCCGCCCATTCTTTTCACCGTTTAATGAGGTTCGTTTGCGTCTTGCTTGTCTATTTGCCCCGTGCTGAACCCCTCAGGTGCCCCGTACCCCGCTGTCCTTATTTGGGTGACGTTCCCGAGGGTGAACTCGCGAACCACAAAAGTGACTTTCACTCACTGAAGCGCTCCTTTAAGAGCCGCGGTGAGTTCCCCTAGCATGCATATATGCACCCCGCTAACATCTGCCAAGGCGTCAGGCATGTATTCCTGCGAGACCCGGCCACTGGCAAGCTTGACTGCCCATGTGGTAACCCCCGCCATGCACGCTTCGACTATCAAAAGCTGTACGTTCTTTGCAGGAAGCATCCCCATCCTGAAGAACCCGACGCCTGTCCGGACGAAAACGTGAATCCTAGCCTTTACCTGGATGCTGTTTCAGACGTTTTCATGCCAGACCTCTGCGATGCTCAGGGAACAGATCAGGCGCATGCATGCTCTGCCAGCGTCATCATTGAGCCCGAACACCCTGGGCCCGGCATTCTCCAAGCCAAGCATCCAGCCATGGGTGCTTCTGATTCAATAGGGTTACGTGCTGACCAGCTAGGCATTGTCAAGCCCGATAACTGTGGGCCTAGCAAATCCCAAGCCATGGATACCCCTGACCCAGTAGAGATATGTGCAGAACGGCCAGTCTTGCCTATTTCTGGAGGTGCCGTTTTACCAGTGGACACGGAGGAATTCGCTGTGGATGATTTGAAAACAATAGGCCTCTGCGTTGACCCTCACCACAAGCTGACGATCTGTCTGTACTGCAAGACCACTGTGGAGTATGAAAGCGCCTTTAGCCATTTCCTAAGAAATCACAAGCCCCCTCGAATCCCGCACGAGACCCTTCCAACCGCATTTGCAGTGCTTGGCATGCTTCGTCGTTTGAATGCAGATCAACCCAAAAGCCGCTTTGATTCGGCCATTCAACCCATCGCAGGCATTGAGGTTATCGATGCCTTCAAGTGCACCTCGCCCTCTTGCACAGAGCCTTTTATCTATGATCAGCCACGCAGGTTTAACGAGCACTGCGCCTCCAAGCACCCCACCATTCCCCCTCCCCATCGTACTTCGATTCCCATCAGGGCCCACCGGCTAGGTTTTTCTTGTGTCAATCGCAGCTTTGTGGAGGTTGAGGTTCCTGAAACGCCCCCAGCCACCTCTCAGCCCCTTTGGAATGCTCTTGAAACATACCTGGAGTCTGCTCAGCTCTATGCGAAGCCAACGGTCTTTGCAGCGGTTTCCAATGCCCGCTCCAAGAGTACCGTGTTTGCCCAAACGGGCTGGGATGCGTTGCTGACCAACGTCGACCTTGCTCTTCTTCGTAAGACGGTGCGACCCCCTGACGATGCAGAGCCTATCTATGTTCGTGTTGTCCAAGCAGTCCAAGCATACTATGCCTGGATTACCCCCCATATCCCCTCCCTTCCCATTCTTACTGCCCGCATCATCGTCTCTTCTCTGGACCTTTCAAAGCAGCCCTTTAAGCCTCTACAAGAAAAGGAGACGCTTCAAAGATATTTCAAATTTATGGGCGTCTTTCTCGTCTTTCTTCTTCGGCACAAATCTCACCCTGTTCCCTCCTTTGCCGTCCCCCTTCACCCATCTCACGAGGCTGCCCTTGAAGCGATGATTGACAGGTTTGCAGTAGACATGCCCAATGACTTCATGGATGTCATCCACCAAGTCTTCATTGCCTTGCTCACCCACCTCAGCCCTGAGGCCTTGCTGAGCGATCATCGTGACCTGTTGACACTCTATCTCGTCGTCGTCCACCTGCGAGACAACGCTGGTAACCCTACCAAGGCGTCCGCCATACCACCGTCGCTTTCCATGGCCCAGTGGTGCTTTAGGGCCACTGGCGTGCATGAAGTTCTTCGCCATGCCCACCTATACAAGGGTGACACGTTCAAGTGGGTACCATCTTCGTCTCGGTGCAGAATACTCCTAAGTTACCTCCCAGATCGTATGAGGAGCACGTTAGCATGCTCATCACTGACGGCCGGCCTGGTCTCTTTGCTTACCTGCGGCAGAAGCATGCGTTTTTGAGCTCTTTGGCATATGCGGAGCCTGCCCTCCCTCAATTTATCTGGAATGCGGGCAAGAACGTTCTCTCTGTCGACGGCTTTCCGCTCACCGTTCAAAAATTTCGGGACTCCATCCCTGCTGTACAGCGTGAGATGGAGGCGCTGATCGCCCAGCTTTGCCTCCACTGCGAGTTTTCTGACGTCCTCGCTTACATTGATTCTCGCATGGATCCCGGTAACCCTGACATGTGGTTTGTTGATCACCCGCGTGAGGAGCTCCAGGGCACGTCCATCGTCTCGCAAGATGCAACAGGTTTATCACTGTATGGCCAACGCCTGGTTGACGTACTCCTGAAGCACGGCTCTTTTTTTGTCCTCATAGAGGGCTCTCTGGTCCCTGATCGACGTAAGTCTGTCTGCCTTACCTCTCCCTAACCCCTCTCATCATCCTCTAGGCAGTATTCTCGCTTGGCTTGCCAATCTCGATGAGCTCGTCTCGGCCATGTACTATGGCATCACGGCCACTTGGGGCGGCGGTGCGCGCGGAAGCGAATGTGACCATCTTAAACATACCGTTCACGGGGTTGGTGACAGACATGTCTTCCTTCTCAATGGCATGCTCAGCATCGCCACGACCTACGTTAAGACGCAGCACGTTCAAGGCCATGGACGGCTCATCGTTCGAACGCCGTCTCACTCCATTTCCCGGCTGGTTATCTTCGTCCTCAGCGTCTTGTATCCAGTCGCAGCAAAGCTGGCCTCGTTTGTCATGGAGGTATCACGCGCTCAAAACTACCTCAGCTACCTATTTGTTCATGGTGGAAACGTTCTCCAGAGTCGACACTTCACCCCCATTCTCCAGCATTACACGGAGAGGTACCTTGGCCTGCCCCTTGGCCTTCGAGACTACCGGCAGGTCATGTGCTCCATGCTTTGTACCCTTGCTCGCACAGACTATGGGACGCCTGACCCAGATGACGCAGACTTGATTGCCATTCATAGGCAATTTGGTCACTCGGCCGCCATCGCCGACGCTCACTATGGCATTCAGGGTACCAATGCGACCGCCACTGTGTCTCACACATCCGTCTGCTCTATGCAGCGTGTGTCTGCCCGATGGCATGCCTGCATGGAATGCCTGCATCCTCACTCGGTTCAAGACATTCAGGAGAATGAACGTCGCGACACCGACGACATTCTTGAGCGCCTTAAAGCCCCCCTAACAACCTCTATTCAAACCACCGCCCAAGAATGCTTCCAAGGCTTTTACACCGCTGTTTTGCCACACTGGACCAGTATCTTGCAAGGCTTTGGTTCTGACCTCGTCTCTCATCTCGATTTGCACCATTCAACGCCTCAGGTAGCCAGCGTACCCCGGCTTGCACCCCTCACGGTTCATCCTCTCCTTGCCCTTCGCCTCAAGGCCTTGTTTCCTGGGCCTACGCCCTGTTGCTTTAAATCCCCTCAACAGGCTGAGCTCGTGCAGAGCACCCTCTCAGCCGATCATGTTCTTGCCATCCTACCCACTGGGAGTGGCAAGAGCCTTGCTTTTTTTGCAGCCCCTGTTTTGAATCCCGGCGGGCTCTTTGTCGTGATCACCCCCTTCATCGCCCTGACGGACGACATGCTCCGGCGCTTGGCAGCCCTGCCGATCTCTGGTAGCAGATGGTCCTTGGATATAAACCCCTTCCAGGTGCAGCTCGTCATTGTCCCTGCTCACGAAGCAGCCACCGACGGTTTTATCTGCTGGGCCATGGCCAGCACCGATCGCCTCCATCGTGTCTTTATTGACGAAGCCCATCACCTCATCATTTCAGATTCCTATCGAGGCTGTTTCAAGCTCTTCCATATGCTAACCCAGCTGAAGAAGCCCATCACGTTCTTGACCGCGACGCTGATGACCAGGTCCATTCCTTCACTCTTTGAAGCGATGCAGATCGACCCCTCGTTGGTCCGGCTCATTCGGGCTCCCACCTCTCGTGCCAACGTTCGATACACCGTCATCAAGGTGTCCAAAGAAGACATCCTGTCCAAGACTGTCGAGGTCTTTCAGGGCATTCGCCTCTCGCCTGACGAGCGTGGCGTGATTTACACCCACAGCATAGCTTTTACTCACCAGCTCGCCCACCAGCTCGCCATCCCTGCCTACACCAGCCAAATTCTTCCCGACGAGCTGGAAAACAGGGCTGAAAAGCTGCGGAGGTTTCAAGCCTGGCGAGTGGGGGAGACACCGTGGATCGCTGCGACCATCTGTTTTGGCGAGGGTGTTGATTTTCCGAGCGTTCGCTATGCTATCATAGTCGAACCTTTTGAGATGCAGGCATTTCTTCAAGAATCAGGCCGTCTTGGTCGCGATGGGAAACCCTCTTATGCCATCACCCTGTGGACCCGTGTCCCCTCTGTCCCCAAGCCCCCCCAACCAGATCACTCTGGACAGGCTGCCCTTGCCATGTTTCTACAGACCACGGCCTGTCGGCGGCTGGCGTTTGCCGAGTTCGACCCAGAGACGCATTCTTGTGCATCTCTGGGCGTGGGCCTCTTGTGTGACGTTTGTGAGACACTCTTGCAGGTGAGTCTATTCAACCACCGTCCTTCGCCACTTGCCAAATATTTTTTCAGTCCGCCGCGTTGGTCACCCCAACCCCTCTTCGATTTGATCTACCTTGGTCACACCAGCCCTGTGCAACCTCTTCCGACACCCCCCTCATTCTTCCACAGTCTCTCTCCGTTGCTCGGAATGGCGAGTACGTCGAACAGGCTTATGCGACCGGCATTGCGCAGTTGGAAGGGCTGAACAAGTGCATTACCCGCCTGACCGACGTCGGGTGCCCTGATTGTTGGATTCTCGGCGAGTCTCGGTTAGATCCGCACACGCATTCACGCTCGCACCGCTTCGAATCGCTATCATCCAGCCTCCGTGCGGTAAGAAAGGAGGATAACACCTTCTGGCCTGTGTGTTATCATTGCTGGGTTCCGTTTCGGGCACCCTGCTTCCATCCCCCAGTCGACCGAGGTAGCAATCCTCTCCCCTCCGACTGTCCCTACGGTACCCTCATGCCTTACCTTATTCCTTCCTTGCTCGCTCTTATCTACCTCTACGATCAAGGACCTGATTCGTGTACTCCGTTCCTTTCTAAGACTTGTGAAGCCCTTGGTTCCCCCGAGGCCTTAACCTTGCCGATAATGACCTGTGATTTTGTCAGCTGGGTTACTCTTCCTGCCTGTTCACCCGACAGTATACCCAACTTTGCACTTTTCCTTCTTACCTTTGCACGCTGTTTTCAGCGATGATGGTGTCCATTCCTTCTGCCTTTTAAGGCGCCATGTATGAATGCTGCCTTGCTTGCATGGCCTCTGAGTACCTCTGTCCCCTTTGCCCTGCTGTTGACGTGAACACGCCAACCAATACGTTTACCGACACACGTCAACTTGAGCGCCACGTTAGGTCACAACACAGCAACAACCGTACGATCCAGCTTCTCACGTTTGGTATGTGTCCTTAGCTTCGACCTGTCAAGACACCCATCCTAACCCCGTGGTAGGTATCAACTGGATAATTTCTGAAGACGATGCCGGGCGCTTCAAGTGTCCTCTGTGCGACCTAGCCTTTTTTCCTTGGGACCTCGTGGTACATTACCGCCAGTCTCACCTCTTCACAGTGGGTACCCGTAGCCCTCTTTTTCACCTGCACTAAGGTCCACCCCAAGCCAACCACCCCCGCTCAGCCCCACGACAAGCAGTCCGCATTAGCGGATGAATGCCTGCGTCAGGTTTAGGACATGTCCGCGTTGAGTGGTCGGGCTGGTTGTATAAATAGCTATGCTGAGTAACCCCCGTAACGAAATCCTTGTGTTCAGCAGTTCCGTCAACTGCATGTCTCAAGTCGCCTTGCTCGTTTTTCTGACCGGCTTACCATCAGTGGCCCATTTAATTTAACCTGTTTGTGGAGAACCTGGCCAAGCATCTGCGTGTGTTGAGCATACCCTTCCATTTTCAAGCCCACCGTGCGGTCCAAAAGAGCTCGGGATTCTTGTGCAGGCCAAGCATGCGCCCCTTCTTTTCCCGCCCTGCGGCTGGCTTTCATCCTCCCCTTATATTCGTTGTTCACAGCATCTAGGGCTCTCAGGAACGCTCGACCTCTCCACCCATCCCCTTCCTACCCACCGACGCCCAACTCCCTGGCCTGTATGTATCCCGCCACCAAAGCTGGTCTCCTGTATGCGATGCCGACCCTGCCAGCCCTCTGTCCATTTCCATTCCTCCCTGTAAACCTAAACTGCAAACGGACCATACCGACGGTGCTCCTGTGGGTGATTGAGCGTTCCCCTGCGCAGATTCTCCCCACCTTTCTGCTCAACAAGCCCCTGCTTACTGCCGTGATCACACCCAGCGGCCCATCGTCCTGCTTCCACCCCACGCCAGGCCTGTATGCACCCCCTGCACACGCTGTTGGTATCCTTTTCCTTTTAGCGGTCAGGTGCAACGCATCTTGGCATACACGTCAACGCTATCAAAGACTCACTGCCTGCATCCCTCTCACTGTGGCCTAACCGACTCAGGTATAGCCCGACAGCCACCCCGAGGTATATCACAACCTGCCTCAAGGCATATGGCCGGCACTGCACCCCAGTCACCGCCTGTGACGTCCTCACATGCCTATCGTCAGTTAGGAAACGCCCACGTACCCTTCGCACCCGTGTGCATGGGAGATGGCTCAACCCCATTCTGAGTAGGTCTCTGTTTTCCAAGCACTACCCCTACCTGCTCCTTATCTTGGGGTTGCAGCGGGGTGATCCTGGGCAGTCACGGTGCCTTAGGCTATCTGCTGAGCAATATACTAACTCAAAATCGAAGCACCTCGGGGTCAGTATAAATGCCGCAACATCCACCCACGCTCGCCCTCAACCCACCACCGCTACCATCCCTTTCCATGGCTGATCGTATCTGCCCATTCTCCCCCTCCCGTAGACACCATCGTTATCTCCCTCGCCACCTGGATAGCCATGCTGACGACTCAACGTTGAGCGTCTATATCCTAGGTACGCGTTAGACCCTGCCGACCTTGACGCGGTCTAATTGTATGCAGATCGTGTCCATCGTCTGCGAAACGATCCTGACGGGTATGTATGCCATCTGTGCCCCTTTGTCGGCCTGCCCTCCGCGATGGCCCAGCATCTGGGCACGCACTACACCGTTCCAGTCAGTACCCTTCTTAACCCTCTCCCTGCATCTCATTGCTCACTCCCTTCAGCCCTCCTCTGTGCTTGCCGATGCCCCCCTCCCGAAACGCAGCCGATCGCCCACGTCCGAGCCTGCATCCAAAAGACAGCGTGTTCTGTCCTCCACGTCGAATTTTGAGTGTGTTTCACGCCCTCGATATTCCTCACCCTCACCCCTTGGGTCCAACCCAGGGCTCCCCTCTCTGTCTACCTCCCAAGCGAGCCTATCCAGCGATGTGCACCTGAAGACCACCCTGCACGTTTCCCCTGACGTGCAACACCCCACGGTCGCTCGATTTTTGAACGACCACAAAGTCGGCTGCATGATGCACACGCTGCTCAACCAACCCCACGCCTGGGCCCACAACTCGCTCAAAGCTTGCGACTTCAGCCCTTGGATCACATGCAACGAGTACAAAGCCTTTCGTGTAAAGTTCCGTTCCATCACATCAACTAAGACAGGCCGCTGTCCCTCGTGTGGCTGTCCGTCTATCGCCAACGTACGCCATGACGGCATATCGCTGCAGACGCATAATCAATTCGAATGCAAAGATGATCCCATGCAAGATTGGGTTCTCTCCCTCGCCTTCGTCACGTGGGATAACCTGAGCCTACGCCACAGGGTCTTTGAGTGCCTAGGCATCCACACCGATGCCTTCCAAGATCCTCTTGACTTTGCCGAATGGTTGGCGAGGAGAAACGGGCGCTCCAATTCGTTTGTTGACTCCAACATGCTCGACCTTCTATACGTGTTTTCAACGCACTTCCCCCAGCTCACCCATGGGCTAACCAACACTTCTGTGCTTAATCCATTTTAGTATCCCCTGCATTGCACCTTTTGGAACGCTGTACACTCTGCCTACTTAGCTCATTACTGTAACGTAACCTTGCACTTTTCCGGACCATGCGCTCGTTTATTCACAATATAATTATCTCCGCAGGCTCGCTTATGCGCGATTCCCGCCCGTTACCGCCATGCAAGCGACGGACCTTGCCTCAGGCTTTGCCTGATCTGTCCTTTCATATTTTTCTCTCGTCCCCCAAACGGCTGTAACAGGCGCCTGGCATGCCAACCCTTTCGGTCAGCCTACACGACCTAGCCGCCCTCATGACACTGACTTGCTTGTAGGCTGACGCGTTCAACCTTTACGCGTCTATCGATGCGTCTCTCCGTGCAGAAATGGCCCATGCTGCCTCCGGTGCTGGCGATAACGAAGGCGCCTCGTTGGAACCTCCGTCTATGCCGGGCTTGAAGTTTGTCAATGCGTCACCCGTCACCCCCTTGACCAAAATGCAGCGACACAATTTGCGGCGGAAGAAAAACAGGTTCAAGACCAAGGCCAAGCATCCCGGATGTCCGCGGGTCAGCTGGTCGAAAAAATATCCTAAACCCGCTGCAGTCCATGTCGGCTTTAACGCCTGCAAGCTTGCTGCTGCTAAAGGCTGCTTCGTTAGTACCCGCCAGCCCTGTACCTCTTCCAGCCCTCAAACACTGGCGGAGATGCTTGCAGCCGGCCTTAAGCTTGTCAGATGGGATGGGCTGTCTGTGCTTTTTCTCCTTTGACGCATACATCCACTCACACCCCCACAGGACGCCCACCGCCATCGTGGATGGCGACGGTCGCATCATCGCCATTCTTGCTGGCCGACCTACTGGAAATGACTGGGCTGGCGTTCATACGCGCATCAGCGAGACGCTGCAGTCCAAAGCCCCGCATATCCATCAACGTGGAGAGCGCAGGGGCAAGTTTACTTCGCTTGCCTGTGGGGTCTCCTACGGAGGGGGACAGACGGTGAGCCAGCCCTTCCCTCCCTCACCTGTTTCCTCATCATGGCCAGCGGCCGTCCAACTTGTCTCACAAGGGTGCGAATCGGAAGATTGTCGATGATCTTCTCCAGAACCATGATCTTCTGTGCGTTGCAGGCTTTATGAGCAGTGCGCACCCCCCTCCTTACCCGTCTAGCCACTCACTCAGACCGTTTCTAGCCTGCTTTGCAGCCTATGCTCCCAAGCTTTATATGGAGTACCAAGCGCATTTCATCCCCCTCATGGACCATGACCCCCACCTCTGTCGCCCATTCCAGAACAGCATTTTCCCGACCTGCACGTTTAATTGCGGTCCTCAGACGATCACTATCGAGCATGTCGATAGCACCAACGTCCCCTTTGGGCTTTGTGCCATCTTTGCCTGTGGGTTGTACGACCCTGTCTTGGGCGGTCACCTCGCCTTGTACAACCTCGGCCTCGTTGTCAAGTTTCCTCCTGGATCCACTGTGCTTATTCCATCTGGGACCGTTCGGCATGGAAATGCGGCCGTCCAGCCGCACGAGACGAGGCAGTCCTTTACCCAGTACTGTCCCGGTGGACTATTTCGGTGGGTCGCCCATGGTCTGCAGCCTGCCACCCCTCAGCTCCAAGCATCCTTTGCTGCCGATCACACCTCGCGTTGTGAGAGGGCTGTCAGCCTCTTCTCCAAGCTTGAGGAGCTTGAGGAGGACCGTAAGACGATGATTCAAAGCGCCTGTATGTAGTCTAGAACTCACTGCACCCTCGCCCGGGTAGTTCCCATCGTCAAGCAAGCGAATAGGGCTCCGTCTGCATTTCAGTCTACTCCATCTGAGGAGTAGGTCGTCTTGAGTCACCTCGCGTGCTCTTCTTGGCCCGTCCATTGTCACATTTGCCAATCGAGTACGACCTGTACACAGCATGGTGTGTGACCACGCCTATGGTGTCTGTGCTGCCGTGCCACTGTGAGATACCGTGTCCAAGCAGGTGGATGAGGCCCCGACAGCAATAATAGCGAACGGTGGCGACCATAAACGCAAACCCCACGTGATCCAAACGTCATCCTAGCTTGAAATCGCCCGATCCGTTTGTTTTCCTGTCTCACCCACGTGGCCATTTCCCCTGGCTTTGTCCAGTTCCCACACTGACCGTGTTCACCAAAGTCCGTCTCGTGGTTAACCCCTTTTGGACGTCCATAACCACCGCGCTCAAAATCACGTCCTGCCTCTTCCATCCGCTTTCATCACCACACTAGCCGCGTTTCACGCCGCTAACCCGACATCACACTCCCTAACGGCCAACCCTCGCTGCGTTATTCTTGATCGTGCCATCCTTGGGTACCTTTGGACGTCCATAACCACCGCGCTCAAAATCACGTCCTGCCTCTTCCATCCGCTTTCATCACCACACTAGCCGCGTTTCACGCCGCTAACCTGACATCACACTCCCTAACGGCCAACCCTCACTGCGTTATTCTTGATCGTGCCATCCTTGGGTACCTTTGGACGTCCATAACCACCGCGCTCAAAATCACGTCCTGCCTCTTCCATCCACCTTCATCACCACACTAGCCGCGTTTCACGCCGCTAACCCGACACCACACTCCCAAACGGCCAACCCTCACTGCGCTATTCTTGATTGTGCCGTCCTTCTCAAAGTAAGCCCATCCTTTACTCATGCCCTTGCCACTCTGACGCGTCTATAGCATGACTGCACCACCCCACGTCATCCTGCGAAAGGACATGACTGTTATCACCTCACCACTCCAACCTTGCGATCACCCCCCGGCTCAAGGAGACCTCCTTGCCGATGAGGAGGGCGTACACCCCGATGAGCCTTTTGTTCTCCGGCTCAACCTATCCCGATATCCCCAGTTCGCGTTCATTCCGACCAACTTGCGATTCGTTGGCGCTCTCCTTTTCCGTTTCGCTCATTATACGGTCGTTCAACGTCCCGATGGCCTGTTTTCATTAGACCCGTCGCAGATTGCCTCCTGGGTGTGGTTGGAGGATACGCTCGTCCTCACGACAGCGTCACTTCAGGCAAACATCCTCATGCCCATGTCCGTCACCGGATATACCTATCCGTATCAATTCGGGTACAAACATCCGCACAAGTCCAAGCGAGCCACCGTCAGAAGCATTTGCAGGGCCAGGGAGGCGTTTGTGGTGTTGATCGCGGCCTTCTCCCTGTTTTACAACATACGTGCTGAAGCACACAGTTCTGTCCCTGCAAACCCTCCTGTCCAGCAGTTTTTGAAGACCCATACCCACCTTTCCGATACGACCATCGAGGAACTCATCGACATGGAAACCTCTCTCGGCAGTCGCCTCGGCCTCGTTCTTTATCCTGGGGACTGTCCATGGTTTGCAAACTTTCACCGTGCGCTCGTCTTTGCCCAGGTTCGTTTTTGGATTATCTGGGGCAAGGCCGACGTTAGGCTGGTGCCGAGACTGAGACAAGGAAACCCCTGGCTGCACCCCTACCTCCCTGACCACGACCTCCTCGGCTGCCTGGTCTCTACGCTCAGTCAACAGGACTGGCCCTGCATCACAAGCGACCAGTTCCACCAGCTCAGTCGGAAATTGCGTCAGCCACAACCCGTCGAGCCAGACGAGAATCCGTTTGAGGACGTTGCTCCTCTTCCAGTCCAGGCACTGACCCCCCATGAATTTATGGCCCGTCGTGCCCAAGAGGAAGAAGCACGCAGGGAGAAATCCTTGGCTGAGGAGGCCCTCAAGTGGCTGCAACGTTGATGTCAGGCTGACAAGGGCACCTGGACCAGAAAATCCAAAGTTTATCACTGGCCAAAAGTCGGTGGGGTTCGTACCAGAACGCGCGTCGAGCGCAACCAGATCAGTGACATCTGGGAAAATACTGGGACTGCAGACGACAGAACGCCTGCTCAACGGAGATACAGCGACGTATTTGACGAGTGGGATATTTGCACAGAGTTTGATGTGACGGAAGACGTGCCCCCTGCCCTTGAGATCAACGACGCTGGTGTAGATGCTGCCCCCTCTGCCGTTCTGTCCCGTTCCTCCCCCCCTGTCAACGATTTCCCCCCAGATCACAACGAGCGTGGTCAGTTCTTGGCACATTCAACCGGGATCGAGGTAGAAGAGATCCACACCTCCCATCTCGACGTCGTCCTCTACCGCCAATACGGCTTCCTGGTTCCCCAGCTTGCGTCCGACATCCATGCAGGTCATCGGGGTTGATAAGGCGGGGCAGATTGTACTCGAGAGGCAAACAACCTCCAGCCCCTTGTATGACGTGGCCACGCACGATATTGTGACGCGCGTCGTAAACAGGCTGGGCGTCCCAGACGAATACTGGGACCTCAAGAACGGTTCTCTCCGTCTCTCAGACCGCCGCTACTTTGATTTTCTGCCCCTTAAGCTTACTACCCCCGACC
>JBBPKK010000579.1:0-20147 GCA_038089215.1 Tylopilus vinaceipallidus
AAAATACAGGTGCGACGAACAGAGAGGTCAGGTTGGGGACGAACCCCGGAATGACCCCTACTACATATACAGTTGAGAGATAGGAGAGTTATGACGATGAGGGAGGATGACGACGAGGGGAGATGACATCGAGGGGAGATGACCAAGGCATGATGACGAATCTAGAATGGCGATGGAACGATTTCATGACACAGCGACGTCAACGCAAAGAGCTATGTACCTGCGAACGCCGCGGATGAATTGTTGTTGCGGCAACGCAGCTGCTAGTTCCGCTGATGCCACAGTCATCACCGCCGCTGGCGTTATGCTGAAACACTGGCCAGGTCAGTCGACATCGCAAAAAAAAAAGTAACTTGCACCGTTTTTTATACCCTTCAAAGTATCCGCCCATTTGGAAACTCTCCAGGTCAATCGTCTTACATAAGCTTGCACGATCACTGACGAAAACGATGTCGAGCAAGCATTTCTAAATTTGGTAAAATGTTTCTGCAGTCGCTTTGAGCGACGCCGTGCCTAGCTGGCCAACCAAACTTTTTGAGCAGCCAACGGCGTTATATGGTGCACGATCGCCTCAACTTCAAGATACGAGACAATTAACTTAGAGAAACCTGTCCCCGGCTGTTGTACCCACGGGATTAGGGTGGATTACCTACTGTGCTGGTTTTCATTGTTCCTAAACGCCGTGACATGCGAGCGCCGAGGCAACTTCAAGGTTCACCAGATTCTTCACTATTTACGCAACAACTTTATAACTTTCATGCGCCTCGCCAAGCTAAAGTTCACTTGTCATTCATGCCAAGGGTATACAATCATGAGTCCAACACCCATCCCGATCCTAAAATAAAATGGTCCAATGGATAGGAACGAGATATCTTCCCTCAAATTCTGAGCGAACGATGTCGCGGGGAACTTATTAGCTCGATAGTTTGTTACCGCGTTCGGCGCGAAGAGGTCTAGTACAACATGTGGAGTATGCAACGTCTGGATGACAGGTCAAACCAAGGACGCCACGGGTGCAAGTGGCATCCATGGTCCCGTATTCCGAACAGGATAGTCTTCTTTGTCATGTGTAAGGGACGAGCGCAGGTTGAGAATCAATCGACAACCGATCACAACTTGCATCGGTGCTGGGAATTCCTCGGAGACTTGTGTCCACAGAATCTGGTAGACTTCATCAGAAAATTGTTCTTCCCACTCAGGTTAACAGAACAAGTACCCCAAAGTAGTGGCCAAGGATAATGTTTATAATGCACGTCATTATTATGCTATCGCACGGACGACGGAGGAAGAGGATGGATACCCACGTCGGTCATGTCAGTAAAATTATCGAGGAAATGAAAAGCTAATAAAGCGCACCAGATGAAGTAGCCAGTATTACCCTTGACGAGGGCATCTGCGACATACACTCTATCAGCGCTCCTTTGATAGTATCCTGACATCCAGTTGCTGATGGCACGCCACAACACCAATAGACAAAGCATAGTGTCATAAAGGATGACGGGCAGCCAAAAAATCCATAGCTGATAAAAGGATGGGCCTCGCACGTCAGCACAGATGTATAAGCCCGGTAATATCTCGTTCGAAACTATATTGTCCAATCAGGTGGTTATGGTATGCGTGAACGCAAAGAAAGTGAAAACCAAGCAAAACTTAGGGAAGCAGGTGAACTTACTGAGTGAATATGCGTCAATGAAGCCCATAATTGTCGCCATAGCTGCAATTTCACACACATAACCAAAAATCGTAACAGCGAGGACCATCTTCGATGCTCGGTACAAAGCATACAGCCGAGCTTGTAACACAACTTGGGAACGAGTCAGTGATGAGCGGAAGGGACCACGAACGCCAGACACACCCTGAATTAGAAATATCACAATAAGACCAAGCCATGATTGCAGAAAAAAGTAGACATTGCCTTCGGAGACGATAAACAAAACAGAAAGGAGTGTGCGCCTATTCACTCACAACTGTGAAGAGTAATTCATGATGGAACATTCATTGATACATCTTAAGCGGGATGTAAAAGAATGGCGTACAACTATCACATTATCAGTGCCGAAGCGATGACGGGTATGCAACCATGAAAATCCACGTACTTTTTGAGACTGAGGTCCAAGGAATGCTGTGAAAGCATTAACAGGGGTAGAATAGGGGGGATCAGGATCTCCTACCAGTGAGGTTCAAGCTAAACCCATCATGGTTAGCAATGCCATGAATCACAAGTCAATTGGAATCTCACAAAGCGAGTACATCACCAGCATAACGAATCTAAAGCGACAATTATGATTCCCACCAAGAACAGAAGTGTGGAGCTACGACATACGAATAGATAACTTATATTTCCAAGGCAAATTGGTTGGCTCTACCAGAAACGATTAACATGGCACCAAAGAATGATTGAACTAACCATTACCCAGACATATTCGACCTAATCGATCGGTTTATCAGTCGCATCAGGAAGTACGAAAGGATGGATCTTGCCTCTCGATCCAGCGAGATAACTTTGTGCATCGTCAATGACGGTATCGGAACTACAAAAACGAACGATTATTCACCATGGTCATACAAAAGGACCACAGCTCCGGCTACTACAAAACAGTTCCATTATCGACATGCAGAATCAAAGAGAGAGACTGACGTTCACAGTTCCGGGTGATGTGAACAACTCTTGCAGTCTGGGCATAAGATTCCATGCCAGCGAGCTGTAGGGATTCGAGTTTTTGAGCAAATGGATTCACAGGTGTCGGTGAGACGTCCGTGTGCCTGCCGCTTGCTTAAGGTTTAAAAATTGGACAGCGCTCGCGAATGCCGCGTTATATGTATGACTGGACCAGAGCTGTGCCGTTCACGACCAAATTCCAGACTTGAAGTCACAAGGTGGCCGCGCATTTCATTTCGACACCAATATATTATGTAAGAACATTGTTGGCGTTCAAGCCGACACCGAGCACGTGATCACTTATATAAGGTGATACACAGTGCGAGATGGTCGCCCTCATAGTATGTCTTGGATGACTAGTAGTATAACAAATTTGTTACCGTATATAGCATGGGACCTAGCGTCCCCAAAGAAAGAGACGTCTTCCTGTCACCCCCCATTATTGTCCGTCTAAGTCTGCTCGACGAACCGCACTCGTACTCGGTTTCTTTCTCACGCTCCTCGCGCACAATCCCGACAAACATTGCTCGCACATAGCCCACCGAAGAGTAGGCCTGCTCTCTTCTAACTGGTTTCCTGAAAGTTAAATGCAGAATGAGGCTTAAGCTGCACCTAAGGCTACTCGCTGAGCTCCCTCAAAGCGCACGTTCATTGAGAAAATTGTGGGGTGTGACATAGCTCACAGGGATGCGTCAGCGCTCCGAATCAATAGCATCTCCGACAACCCCGTGGTGGAGCCATCAAGTTTCAAACCCGACTTGGAGTCAAGGCGAATCGCCGTGGTCACCACCTGCGTCCATTGTCACAACGCCCAGTGCCTTAAGTAGCGGTGCATCAACATGTTTCATTGAAGCTAGGTTCAGCGGAATATTCCGAGTCGTTATAATTTATACTCCGGGACCAAACAACTCGTTTTACATCCGACGACAGCGACACTGCAATCACTTATTGACTACCCCAACAGGAATGGATTCGCGGGATACTTACCCAGTTGGTTATGTCCGGAGTAACAGGCTATCAAGCTTGCACCTCAGCGGCCTCCGAGCCAGCCGACGCGAACTTGAAGGTCGCACTGGATACTATCAACTTCGTGTCCCACCATGTCAACGCAAAGTGCTCCTGGCTAATGGGATCGGTAGCGTTGCTCTGGCACCAAATCCCCGACACCCACGAGTATACTCAGTCATGCTGTCATCGTCGCCACCAGCAGGAGTGGAGGTCTGCGGTGCCGCGAGGCACGAGCGGCGCCACAGAGCATGGTCTTCGGACAAGCGTAGGTAAGCGGCGCCCGTCCTCTTCTTCCCGCGCCTCCACCCGCCATCGTGGTTCCACCACGCCTTTCGTCGCACTCACCCACCACTCCCAACCCTCAAACAGCCCGTTTTCGGTGCCTCGCAGCTTTCCCCACCCTGGGGTCTCATGCATGTCAGCAGGCCCCTCGTTGCCGCTGCGAGGCGGTCCCACCCGCCCTCGCAGCTCACGCCCCACCCGGGCCTGCTCTGTCTGGGGCCGAAAGCGCTGCGCGCTTTGCCCGACCCCTCTCGCTCACGTCACCCTCGCTCCCTCCACATCTCCTCTCTCGTCGCGTCATCCGGAGCGATGTCCGAAGATTGAAGTTGTCTCACATGTCAAGTGCGTAGTGTGTACTGGCAGACGCTGAGGTTGACCAAAATAAAGTCAAACAAGCCATTTCTATATTCGGTAAAAGGTTCCTGCAATCGCTTTGACAGAGGATTGAATGTGCCTGGCTGGGAAGAACCCTCCTCCACTTCGTGGAAGTCGGGGATCGGATTTATGTCACGCCGACTGCCACTGCGGACTGCGGAATGCGATGATGACTAGCTCGAGCTGCCTAGTTTTATATAACGAGTTCCGACTTTGAGCTGCAGTATGATGATTGAAAACTCCAAAGGTCAATGACGATATGATTGTTATATGCGAGAAACAAGTTTTAGTGCGTCAATGTGGTATCATGCTGAGAACGTGTTCGAAAGCCGCGCGAACGAGATCTTGGACCAAAGCTGACTGCGCTCTGTGCCCGCTTTTGGTGCAAGGGTTGTCCGAAGATCAAGAAAGAGTCGACATGCAATCGTCGTTTCGATCGTTGCTGGCCACCCTTGGGATACTTCCGTCCATTGAACCTAGCCAAGCTCAAGATATACCTTGGGCGGAACATGTAAGAAAAGAGTACTTACCCCAAGGCGTAACTCGATCACAACACTGATGATGCATGCGAGTAGTATACTGGATCGAGTAAACTTAGTCAATGACATGCAACCGCCTGAGCGATGAGCGATGAACGGAAACATGCATACCAGAAAAAGTAGCCCACGTTGCCCTTGATGAGCACATCTGCGATGTACACTCCAGTCGCCCGATTACTACGATATCCCGAGATCCAGTTGCTGATCCCGTACCACAAAGCCAGTAGACATAGGGTACCATCGTATGTGATGAAGGGCAACCAAAAAACATATTGTCGGTAGAATGATGGGCCGTTCACAATGGCGCAGATTGGCAACCCCGGCAGAATCTCGTTGGCAGCTGTCAAGCAGATAAGTCGGCCACACATAAATGTGGATAAAGCATTGTGACGTGCAAAGCACATGCGCACCTTCAGATTGTGCGTCAACGAAACCCATGATTACCGCTATGGCTGCGATTTCGCATATGTAACCACAAACCATAAAAGCGAGTATGATCCTTGATCTTCGGTACAAGGCTTGTAGTCGAATTTGAAGCACCACTATAACGGGTCAGCAGTGAACAGATGGTGCCAACACACCCAACACACCCTGTATCAGCAACATCAAAAAGATACCAAGCCATGATTGCACAAAGAAATAGACTTGACCTTGGAAAAAATAAGAGGCGTAAAGAGTGCGTATCGGACATTTACTCACAACTGTGAAGGGTCGTCCGATTGAGTGCGTCAACGGGTTTGTCTCGGTAGTGAGGAATGAGGGACGAACAACTGCCAGTTCGTCAGCATTAACTTCATGAATGGATGGCTGCAGGCATACGTACTTCCCGAGATAAGACTTCCCCTTCCCCTACAAGGAAGGCTACGGAAGCTCAGTAAAGATTGTCAATGGTTGGTAAGCATCCAAATCATCACCAATGATATTCAATCTATGGGCCCCATTCAGTGGTGTCGCGAATCAAGTATAGTTTATACACTCACATGGAAACTCCGTCGCCAATATAGCGGATCTGCAGCATACAATAAGGTCCCGATGAACAACAAAAATGCAAGGTGGCTGAACGCACCGCTAGGTAACTAATGCTTCCAAAGGAAAGGTGATTAAGCTATAAAACTCGCTTGACATGATGTAAACAAAACACAGCAGGTACATTATCTTACCCAGACGTAATCAACCTACGTCGTTGGCGGCGGGCTCAGAAAACATGCTATCACTAAGAATCTAACGCTTACTTCTCGATCCAGTGTAAGGGCTGGACACACAATCAATGGCACTGTCGGAATTGCGAATAAACATAACACATACCATGATCATATAGTACAATGACAGAGCAGATGGCTGTGATTCAACCTGTGTGACCAAGATGCGTGCAGAAGACAAGAAAAGACTGACTCTGACAAGCTCGGGCAATGTAGGCGACATTTGCAGCATGCAGATATTCAGCCACCAGAGCCGCAGACATAATGAACACGGCGAGGGGGCGGAAAGCCGTGTGCTGTCTGCAGTTATATATTTATGTTGTGGGATAAGTGCGGATCTCGATACATACCTGTGCTGGTCACGGCTGCCCCAGCATAGCCTGGTCTGTCCCCAAGGCACACTATATATAGTAGTATTTGTTCAATGCGCTATCATAGTTTATTTGATGGATCGATCGCAGGCTCACTGCATGTGCCGTAAGTTTGTACTACCTGCAGACGCAAAAGCTAACACGGCTGCATACCTCAGACCCTGGTATGACGGCACATATCTTGGAGCTCACACAAGTAGAGCCGTCAGTGAAATATGGTACCATAGACCATTGGGGAAAAAGTTTTTACTATGCTCGCCGAAACTTTTGGAGCAGTATTTCCTGTCGTTGGATTCAACAAATAGATCAATGTGGTGTATATGCCATTTAGTGATTCGGTTAGTGGCTAGGAAAGGTCGTAACCACCAGGACTAAGTCTTGCCAACTAGAGTAGCCGTTTTTCTGAATGGCAGTGCCTCGATGCGCAATCCTGAGATCTTTGAATCACATAATAGACCACGAGTCCCGTACTAACTATCATACCCTCACCCAGAACGTACGAAAATGGTTCTAACATTCTCTCCTCGCGCAACACTTATCAGTGGAGCATGGGTGAGGATGAGGGAGGATGTAGAGCGTTCTTCGGAGAAGTCCGACGTCGCCTAATAACCACGTGTGTCCTCAGGCTGCTTTGATCACACCCACCACTCACCTAATTTTTATTTTTTTTGGTTGATCTATCGATATTCGTACCAACAAATAGAGGAAGGTCTACTAGTTAAACATTTGGAATTATCAGCCGTTCATATTTGCGACGGCGGATTGTGTGGCTTCCATCACGGTCGATGGATTGCCCATTAGTATGGGTGCGGATGGATAGTTGGGCGAACTATTTCCCATCTATTCTATGCACTCACTCCATTAATATCCATTCACGAGTTCAATGGGATTCACGCGTCAGATGTACAGTAGACGACAACTTGAGGTCCACTGCAAAAGGGAGCAACATGCACGGGTAGAGGATGGAATGCTTCATGGAATGCTGAGAAAAGCATATGAGGCACTGCGCCAGTGGCTCTTGAAAAATCCCAGCGAACGGCACATGAAGTAAAGCAAGCAAAGCCTCTGAATCAGCGCAAACTGACGGTAGTGAGTCCCGGACCTGTTCAGCAGAACCAGGAATCATTGAGAAGGTGTGCCCATTATTCGAGGACTTGCAGTCTTAGCGTTTGGAATAGGGACAAGAGAGATCATAGAGTCGCTGTCCAGAGGCCTTATCCCAGCTGGCTGGATACATACGACCCGGCACCTACTGGCACCTGTGATCCAAGGTCCACGGCTAGGGCAAAGACGCCCGTAAAGACTCAAGCTCTCACTTCGTCAACGGCGAGCTGCAGTCATCATGAGCCAGCCAGAACTTATAACTGTAGGCCGACCCATCCCAAGTATCGCTACATTACTTCAACTTCAGCTTGCTTTCCGACAAAAACTCCGAAACCTATACGTTTCACATCACCAGCGACGGTAATATATGCTTATCGTGCTCCCACCGAGTGCCGCGTTTTCTGTCGACTTCTGCACATCAATGTTATGAGTCAGGGCCGATGTAGCGGTTGTTAGCTCCGACAAGTGTCCCTGTAGGCTCGTAGGCAACTCAGTGTCAGCCGCGATTTTGCCGCATGTTTCAGACTCGCCATCCACAATGCAATTCATTATACCCGCCGGAAGCCTCAGGCAAGTCCAAATCTACTTTTTGTGAGTTCAACTAGATTGCTCATTAATTCCCCTTATCAGTGCGTGCCGCCTATGGCAGGCTGTGTAGATTCCATATCAACCGTGGCTTGTTCGGGCAGCTCGCGACTGCTGACACACTAAAGCTTCGTCAATGTCGTACGTATCTTTGCCCTATCATCCTCATTGTTGCAGAGAAAGAAAAAAAAAACAACCAATGCCGTACCGCGGGTATATTCAGGTCACGTTTGCTCCCACTCAATGACATGCAATCAAAAAGGGGAGTGACGATTGGTCAATCCATCTCGAGGTGGCGTTCATGCATCCAGTTTACGTATCGCAACATCCAAGGAAGTTATATCATTGCCACATCGACCTGAATAAGTACGGATGCGATCCTACCAAAGTTTTTAACATGCTCAACCAGGCACTCAGTACATGGGAATGCTCACCTTACTAGCCTGAATGCGTGTGAGATGTTAGCCCGGTGCGATGGGGCCTTGAACTTTTATAAACATGGTCGTCCAAGACCCGCCGGATTTCGGTGATGGCAGTCGCTCCTATAGCGTTCTTAGGTGAGTCGTGAGTCGTGCTATTGTCCTCGGTCGATCAACTCTCTCCACTTCAGCTGCGTTCACTGCGGTAGACAGTCTAGCCTTGATGCTCTCACTGTTTCGGCTCTTATTCCGACTGCAAATACGGCGATTCTGGTGGGAAGACGTGTGGGCAGTAGTAGTATTCGTCTGTGGGACGACATTCATGGTTAACCAACTCGTCTGCTATGAAACGGGCAAGAAAATTCACTGCTTCAGTTCGGCTGATGTGCACTGACACAATCCTACAGTTGACCACAAGGTAGCACTGATCACCAGCTGGATAATCTCCTTTACTTTCACGAGCACAGTATGGTGTGTGGTTCTCATTTTGACGAATGTCGCGTCTTGCTCAGTAAGCGATGGTTCATCTAGGGCGGTACGCATGAGCTTGCTGTACTCTACCATCCGCGTAATCTCGCCCTCTTCGACCCTCCGTAAATCCACACGCGTTATCGCAGTCCTTTTCTTTCTTTTCTGGGCAACTTTGGTTGCATTGAAGACCTGGTGGTGTTCAAATTACATGATATATGCACAAGCATTCGGGGAACAGCTTCCGATGTGTCCCTTCGGGGATCTAATAATTAGCTTCGAACTCACAAGTAAGTAACCGGCTTTTAAAACGATTTCGCGCGTTTATTTATCCATTCATTTCCAGCTGATTTCATTTCAGATGCAACCTTGGTGATCCTTTCTCTTAGGTTACTTTGGAGGGTCAAGCTTCCCCGAAGACAGCGTCGGATGATATTATCTTTATTCTCGTCAAGCGCGGTCATGTCTGTGTGTTCATTATTCCATGCGATTTGTCAGTTTGGCCCGTTGGAGGACGCTGAATTCATAGCCTTCGACTTGGAGGTACACCGCTCTGATGATGCTCCTCACAAATGTCTAATCAGATGTTGTAGATGTCCTCGGCCCTGATCGTGTGTAACTTACTCGTCGTGGTCACGTACATGTACCGCGTGATCCTAAAGTCCCACTCCGAATCACTTCCATGCGACGAAGCGACCTCGGACGATGACTTCACTACGCGTACCCCCGTGAGAAGAACCACCCAACCCCTTACGACGGTGGACTTGGATGCTGTGGACACTGCTAGCACCACGAGCCGCTTTGGGAGCGACGTCTTATCTTCATCGCGCTATGGTTCGCAGACAAACGACCATGGTGGCGTCAACCAAATAGTCATGTTACCGGACTCGTCCTCTTTTTCAAGCTATCCTTCATAAGGAGATCAGGGACTCGGGCTATTTCCTATCCTGTTCGGACATAGGACTGCGATACTCGTAAATAGCTGTTGCTGTGATGTATGTAGTCGTATGCTATCGACGCTCTGTATTATTGAGATAATCCGTGTGCGCCTGTGTTTCGCCTGGTGGGGGACCTCTCCCGTGCAGTTTCAGCTCGGTAACGCGAGGCATGCCGAAATGACGATGTACCGGCGGGTCCGTGCATGCGGCACTGCCATTGTCCTAAACGAATAAGATGATCAAACGTCTCGGAGCACAGGCTTCGCTTATGTGAATCAGGGCACCGGAACACGTCTAGCCATGAGAACGCGGAGACATTGAAAAGGGGTTGGGTGACGTCTGCCGCGTCCGTATGCCTCGGAAACCCGTGGCCATGCAATCCGAATGCAGTTGGCAAAGTGCTTGGCATGATGCAGAGCGACGAACAAGCACCCGAAAGTAACGTCCAGCGACATCAGGCAACGTCATCTTCCAAAACCAAATACAACCAGACGAGTATGGATAGAAGAAATCGGCAAGCAAACGTCATTATGGTCAACGTAGCATATGGACATCCTTCCGGGCGCGCAAGCGGTTCCCGATCGACCTGGAGTTCATCCGTATTGCAAACGCCCGCGGCTACAACAGAGATTGTCAATCACAGGTCCTTGACGATGCAGGCGCTTACCGACCGTAATCGAATATATGTGGGGCGTAGACTAGGATATACTCTAGGACGACAAATGCACACGACGACTTAGGCAGGGAGACTCACGGCCGTGAGGGCGTCAAGTGACACATGATCCCAAGGGGCCTCATCCAAAATGCAGCTAGCCGCCGCCGCATCATCTTTCGCAATGGTGGACCGGATGTCGAGAATCAATCGACAACCGATCACCACTTGCATCAGCGCTGGGATCTCGTTGGAGACCTCCATCCATCGAAACTGGTGCAGGATCAGACAGCCGAACATTTGTCTGGATAGTGAAGCGGACAGCTACCCGAAACTGATAGCCGATCACAATGTTGATGATAGTTGTCGTAATTGTGCTAACGATTGAGTGATGAACAGAAGAAAACGAAGCCAGCGCCATACTATGTCAGGGCCATCGAGATGAAGAGGAAGAGATATGCGCGCACCAGAAAAAGCAAGTAACATTACACCTGACGAGGGAGCCTGCAACGTGCACCCCATCCGCCCGCCTAGCACGGTATCCAAACAGACGGTTACTGATAGCATGCCACAACGACAGCAGGCAGAGTACGCTTTCAAATAGGATTATGGGCATCCAGAAAAGATAGTGCTGATAAAATGATGGGCCATGCGAGTTGGAACAAACATACAACCTCAGCAAAATATCTGAGTAGTTCGTGACTATATTCCAACAGTTAGTCGATTGATTCGTGGGAGAAAATGGGTAGAGGGATACACGTTGAAAGTCGAGCAAAAGGAATAAACATACTTTGTGAGTACGCGTCGATGTAGCCCATGATCGTCAATACGGCTACAATTTCGCACATGTAACCACAGGCCAAGATGGTGAAGATGACTCTTGATCCCTGATACAAAGCATACAGTCGAACTTGAAGTACCACTACAATGCAGATGACTCTTCAGTGATGAATAGAGGAGCAGCTAGATGCAAGACAAACGTTGTGCCAAGAACACTACCAGAATAGAAGACCATAGCTGGACAAAGAAGTAGACTTTGCCTTGGACAATTGAGTACGAGGAGATACATGATCGATGGATACTCACAACTATGAAGAGTTATTCGTTTGGGAACATCGATAACTTCATCTTAAGCATAGCTACAGAAACGACATACAACTACTATTCCGTTTAGCATACGAAGATATAAATGAATGCTTGCGTACTTGCACAGATTCGACTCCCCAATCAAGAAAAGCTAAAGATAGCTTGGTGAGCATCATAGACACTAGTCAAGCTTGCCCTACTAATAAGGTTCAGACTACACACGGCTAATTGAGCAGTGCCACGGAAAACATGTCGATTATGGGCTTACGTGGCTATTCCATCACCGATATGTCGGATCTCGAGAATGATATGGGTACCCCGAAGGAGATTACTAAAGGTATAGCAGAACGACATACCAACATATAACTAACACTCCCAAAGGAAAACGGCCGATTCTGGCAGGACAGAGATATTGTCGTGAAAATTGGTACCGTAGGGGCAGGACGCTTACCCAAACGTGATTAATCTCAGTGAGTGGAATATCAGTGAATGTGGGTCATGAACAAGACAAGAAGTTATTACCTCAAGATCGAGCGTGATGACTACGCACACGATCAAAGAGACTACGATGGGAGCCAAGCAAACAAGACTTGCCATGATCATACAAAATGAGGACAGAACACGCCACTAGAAAGCCATCTCCGTGAGTAGCACACGACGTAATGGAAAAGAGACGAACATTGACATATCCGGACAATGCTGAGAACATTTGCGGTACTAATTTCTTCGAGTGTCGCAGCAGCTTGCATGTATTGGCAAACGAGCTTAGCACTGACGAGGACGCGTTAGAAAAGACATGGACTACTGGGGATCGAGCCTTTTAACATGGATCGGTAGTCATTCGGTGACTCGAATGCGACGAAGAGACCGGAACACACCTTGTCCGATGTCACGAGGCATGAGCTCCAGGACCATTTTAACTGTACACAAAAATAGTCAGTTCGGATGAACGGACCGTGCTCTTGAACATGGCAGGTACAAACGGGATGAGGCTTGCAAACCTGGCCACGGAAAAAGATCTCCTGGAAGTTGGGAGCGAACTGTGTTCTCGTTATTCGCTCGCATCGCTACAATCGAGCTGAGCAGATTTGCAATGCCAGTGCAGGGAGAATTTCGGCCGTCTGACACGAAATGGCAGTTACCTGACAGTCAGCACACCCGGTATTCATGCCAAGGGCAGCCTGGATCATGACCGTGTGCACATACAATATCATAGCCGGTCCAGTGTCACGCAGCACGCACCCCATAAACTTATTACTGTAGACGTAGCGGCTACGGCTGCGGCGGAATTGATCGGCGCTGGAGCACAGCTTGGTCTTAATAAACCACTCCACTACCACCTGCACCTCGCCTCATTACCATGTTCAAGTCAGCCGCAACAAAGATCGCGCACAACACCACAATACCTGCACTCGCAGGTAATTCCGACCTTCGCCCGCTTCAAGACCTCATCACCGCCGAGAAGACCGTCCTCGTCTCGTGCGTCAGGCCGGTGCTCATCGACGTGGCTGCTGACTTGCGAATGAAGCTTACAGAGGCTCAGAGTGGATCTTGTCAAGGCCGGGGATGCGCTTCGGATCTGGGGCCAAGGGGAGGGGGACGATCTTGGTGTACGTCACGTCAGCCAGCGTTGGCAGCCAGAGACGCCTGATGACCTCCGCAGGACATCCTCACAGCGTCGTCGATGATGCTTGCGCATTTTTCAGAGGCCGTCTCGACCTATTCGTCCCTCCACCATTCTGTGCGAGAGAGCATGAAGTCCGTGCGGACCCGCGAAGAAGCACTCGACGACCTGCGGCGACGTCGAAGGCGTGTCGGCGCATCTGCCGAGGCCGCTGAGAAGAAGCTCAACAAGATGAGCCCAGAACACAAGAACCTCGGCGTACAGACGGATGCACTAAACAAGCTGCGCGAGGAGATGCGAGCCCTGGATGGGGAGATCGTTCACGAGGAGACAGGATTGGGGGATTACAAGCGCAAGTGCACAAAGGACTGGATGAGCTTCAAGTTTGGTGGTCTCGTCGAATGCTGCGAAAAGGGCGTGGTCCGTGCATCTCTCCCAGATCTCAACTCGCTCCATCAACATTCATCTCTTTAGATTGCGGGTGACATTGGCAGACAGATCATACAGGCGAGTTGAGATCCAACGTATGTTCGCTACTAGCTCATGCTCACTCTGACCTTGTTGCCTTCTCTACTGTACAGTCCATCCCAGGGGATAACACGCAACCTGGTCTTCCACGTGCGTTTTATAATGCACATGGTCACGTGGGCGACCTCGTCGTTGAGGCACAGCGTGGGGTCTCGCAGGTCGTATTTTCTGGTACCCCCTCCGGACACATCCCCATCTCGAAATCTCCACCTCAGGAGGCTCCCTCCCGCTCGCCGTTCTTGCCCACTCCATCATTGGGCAGTGAACTTACATTAGGGGTGAACACTTACAATCCGCCACCGGGCCCTCCACCTGCGGTATGTCCTGTGTCCACCCTGCCTTGCTGTTGCCTGGAGGTTGGCATTCATCCTTGCTGCCGTCATGCAACACACGTCGAGGAGTATACACGCTGACGTATATATGATATTATAGAACAGGCGTGCTTCGTTTGACGAGCTTGGGCTACATGCCCCATCCGCACATGCCCCCCCTCAGTTTTCGTCGTTGCCAGCGAACAAGGAACACGACCCGCCGCCGCCGCCACCGGTGGGTCCCACTCAACCGCTCTCGCTTTCCGTACCCTATGACAACGGGGTAGCCCAGACGGAGGAGAACCAGTCGTTAATGGCATCCATCGCCGACGCCCTCTCCCAGTCCCATCGTGGATTTTCCCTCGAGGACACCACTTCTGTCGGACATCCTGCCCCGGAAGAATCCGTGCGAAAACACGAATCAATCTCCGGCAATCAGCCCAGATCTGTGCAGAGCGAACCGCACGGCCCTGCGACGAACGGCCATGTGAGCTCACCTCGGCTGACGGAGGAAAGGGAGGGGCAGTGGCAGAGAAGAGCGACACGACGGAGTACGTCACCGCCAAGTCTTCCACCTGGTGCAGCGCCGGCTGCGATTAGGGCCTGGGATGATAGAATGGGTCAGGGTGAGGATGGTACTCATTCTGATCGTTCGGCATCGTCGAGCGCGCGTATGCCTTCACAGCGACCTATTTCTTCCTCGGAACGGGATGGGGAAGAGGCGGAAGACTCTTCATGCGAACGTAAGCGTTCGTCTTTAGGAGAAGGAGGGGTCCGCGGGGATGGTAAGCACTACGAGGAAGATGTCCCGTTCTCGGAGGATGGCGGGCAATTAAACGTTCTCAATGAGCAAGGCACGACACCCGTACAAAGATCCGTGTCGACGGGCGCTGCGTCCAACGCAAGCAATGCCACTTCACTATCGCGCACAGGCAGTCAATGGCGAATACCACGTGTTCCACCTCCGGTAGTGGACGCAGACGCAGACGATACTTACTACACGACCGCACGCGAGCGACACAGTGTGTACAGCATTGGGGCTGGAGGTCGAGAAGCCGAGGATGAGATCCGAACGGAAGAATCAGCAGACACACGCGCACACAATGAGGCTGCGGCACGGGAAGTTTCGCGTGCGATGGACGAGTTGGTGTTTAGTGCCATTGCTCCGCCGTCGTCAAGCGGGTATGCGACTCCCAAGGGACCACCACCGGGCTATGGATCGGTCTTGCCAGCGCAGAGTCAGCCCGTTGCGCCATATCCGCTTGCGCCACCGCAGCTACTGTCGTCTTCAATGCGCAGGGCGTCGTATGGTTCTGCATCATATGGTTCTGCACCATCGTCTCCGATCCTACCTCCCAATCCGCCGTTCGCAAATCGAGGACGTACATCGAGCCAGAGCATTGGCGTACGAATCCCTACTCCGACGCCGGTCATCGCTACTTCGAGTGTTGACGGTTCGCCGTCGTCACCCAGGTCGGCGTCTCCCATGTACCGTTCACCACCTCCCGAATACCCACGCCCGACACCGCCATTTTCGACGAACTTGATGGCCAGCTCGTCGTCGTCGTTGAACAGCGGGGTGAGCCTGGGCGCAGCGCCTCGGACGATCTCTGCGGCTGCGTTTCGACGACCGCAGGCGCGATCACCGAGCGGAACAGAGGGACCGGCGGACACAAGTCCACTGACGTTCCGGAAGCCGTCCGGGTCACCTGCGCCGTCGTTTTCCACCTCGCGACACCAACAGACGGCATCAGGGTCGCCATCGCTGGCGCCGGTGCATATAAGCGGGGGGTCCAGGGTGCAGTTGTCGGTGGTGAACCCGGACTTGCGGATGTCGGAGGACGAGGAGGAGGAGGAGGGCAGGTATTCTGGGGCGTATGGCGGGGAGAGTGTTGGGTATGGTGCAGGAAGGTACGTGAGTGATTTGGAGAGGCGGGGATGAGGAGGGTTCGGTTCGTGCCCTTTACACTTATCGTTGTTGTTATTGTGATTCATTATGACGACGCGTGGGCGTTGAGCGTTGGACAGATACTAGGATGCTTGTATTCAGACTTGTTTATGGCCGTGATCGTGGTGACCGAGTGTATTTATGTACATATGTAGTATGGAGCTCCTTGGATAACTGGATGTGTACATGCTGCAGGTATATTGCATATATGGATGGATTCTTGCAATAATGCTACCCTCGACGCAATTGAGCTTATCGCTCTCGTCACGTGATTTTATAAACTCTATTTCAGCCACCTATACAGTTTCTCCAACACCGACACCCTCCTCATCTAACCAAGGCCTACCTGATCGTCCTGTGACGTTGCAAGGTGCGTCCCATTACTGGATGCTGTTCAAAGTCGTGGTTCGACTTACAGAAGCACCTCGAAAAGATCAAGATAAAAGATGACGCACGACGCTGTGTGGTTCTCTCGTCCCCGCAAGTTTGGAAAAGGCAGCCGTCAGTGGTGAGTGTTGCTTCGATGCTCCTCTTTGCATTCCCACATTCACTACCTGTAACTCGCGCTCGTATGTTCAGCCGCCTCTGCGCACACCAAGCCGGTCTCATTCGTAAATACGGCCTCGATCTCTGTCGCCAATGTTTCCGAGAAAAATCGGCCGCCATTGGTTTCGTCAAGGTACGCATGCATTGTGCGCCGTTCCTCTCGCGGGCTAACTTTCCCCAAGAACCGGTGAATGTGCATAGCATGCGCCATTGTCGTCGTTCCATATATTCACCTTACGTTGTATTTCCATGTGCATGTGGGTCTTGATGAAACGAGGCCCTTTTTCACACCCATTGGTGTATTTTGTCGGATTAGGGCATCGTGCACAGCTGAGAAGAGTGCGAGCGAACCGGCGTCCTCGGTGAGAACCAACGGGTGGCGATGCCCGACATGAAGGACCCTATGACAAACAAAGGATCCCCGCGAAGACACTTGTACTAGTGTTCATGGTTCGCGGTTGTACACTTTGGTTGAGAACGCGTCACCGTGACAGGCACCTTCAGGACCGATGATTGAGACCATTGATTCCTCGGCACAGGATGACAACAGAGGTGATAGGTAGGTTTCCAATGTTTTTTTCTGGTTCAATGTCGGCGGGTGATCTTTTTAGCAGAAGAGGCGAGGACCTCCCGGGATCACTGGTGTGCCTTTGTTTTTACAAGCGTTTCGGCGGCAATACCTCACTCCTCCGCGTGTTGCGGCATAACGAAGTCGCTCTCGGGGGTTATCAGTTGTAGGACGACGACCTTGCGGAAAAAGTGCGACGATGTCGAAGATGATTCACGGGGCGTCGAAGCTCTGTGACAAGTGTTTCAGCGGTAGTACCCTGTACCCATTCCGCACTTCACGGAACGAACCCTCGAGTATATAAAGGTCGAACGAACAGGCTGCGCGACTTTCGGACGCTATTTGGTGGATACCTGTCGATAACGCGTGCTGGACTCTAGCCGACTGCCCCCACCTTGACGTACCCATGACCGGGATGATATCCTTGACGAGCGGTTTCTGGACCACAAGCGTGGTCTTCTTCTCCCGAGCAAGTCAATGTCAGTTTTACTCTCTCCCTCTCTATACATGTCAGTTACAAGACATCGATTCCCAGTGGCTAGTGCTGTCGCTGTGCTGTACGATCATGGTCAGTGATGAAGTATGTTTTCTGTACGACTACCGTTGACTGGTATGTAGCCATAACGTTCGACCGAGAGGTAAGGGTCTGAACTGTGGGGCCCCCGTACAGGCTGATGGTTCAGATCAAAATTAGGTCGATTATGTCTGGGTAAGGTATCCAGAGCTTGTCGTGATTCGACTCATGATGACGACGTCGTCTGTCGTAGACTTGCGCAGGTTCCTACGGAAGTGTCACGTATTTTCTAGTATGTGTGGATTTGTGCGTGGCATGTCTTCCATTGACACGCGATGCGTAAGATTCGCTACATTGGTGATGCGCTCTCCATGTGAGTGTGGGCACGTTGTTGCTTCGTAGTGCCATTCAATGCAAGTTGTTTAGCTTGAATATCATCGGTAGAGCATATTCTAGACCACGGACGACGCTCGCTGAACTTTCGACAGCTTTCTTTGATTTGGGAGCCCAAACACTGAATGTGCGTGGACCTCCGCCGTCCTTTTTTGCTTAGTATGTTAATGGCAGCACAGTTGTGCGTCCTTTGTTTTGCTGTCTTAAACGAAATCATAGACGCTTTGAAACCATAAACACTATAATAACAGCTGTGAGTAAACATTGGTTTCTTTTTCCTGCTCCTACCTTCGATCTGACATCGTCGAAGGCAATGTCTATTTCATTATGCAAGCATGGCTCGGCCTGCTGATATTGTTTCTAATTCAATGTATGCCCGATCTCCTTGCTCCTTCTGCATTTTGTGTTGACCTACCCAAAGTGATGCTTCAAGTCCGATTGTATGCCCTGTACAGAGGATCCAAGATCATAATTTCCATAATGATTTTTGGTTACGTGTGTCAAATCGCAGTCATATCTACCGCAGTGAGTCTCGTCGAGGCATATTCATCGAGTATGTTTGTGCTGTACGCTCCGCTCTCCTCTTTTACATCCATGCTAACCACGATCTTCATCCCAGTAACGAACGAACCACATGCAGGGCTATACATCTGTGCTGATACAAGCATTCCGTCGTTTTACCACCCATACGTGGCTTTATTGCCTATGACCGTGTACGACGGGGTCCTATGTTTGCTCGCTTTGTGGTACGGAATTGATCGCTGGATGTCAAGACGGCGTTTCAAGGAAGTGAATCAAGTCAATACCATAGATAGCCTTGTTGCAGGCAACGCGGGTTATCTGTTCTGGTATGCATATCCACCTTCGTGGCAACCATGGGTTCCCTTACGCTTCTAACAGCATGATAATGGGGACCATTGTTAGCGCCGCCATCGGACGCCTTTACGGAGTGCGTCTTGCGACCGATCTGTCTCACGGTCGCCCTGACAACCCATGTTAGCTCAAGTGGACGGAGGTGTGTGAAGGCTACCCAGCAGCAATGCAGGGAATGATCGGTTGCCGAATGATTATCAACCTCCGGATGATGTTCGCAGAGGAGGTGGAGAAGGGATACGACGAGCTAGAGGAAGGCGAGCCGTGGGTGATCGCGGTCAGGCCACGCACTTTGAGCGGACTTTTGGCGTAAATTTCGTTTCATGATGCGGAGCCCCTGGCGAGCGGCAGGTGACGGACCGTGATGCGAATGGACGCTGCGTTTTTCTTTTCTCTCTTCCTCTGGGACCATTACCTTGCAGGAGGATGTTTGAACGGACTATTTCTCTGTGCTTTGTCATCGTCCTCGTCATCGAGCCATAGGACGTTTTGCCTGTAGGACTCTTGTAGTGCCTCTATCAGTCCCTCCGGCCACTTCTTTTCTTTTCCTTGCGATTTTACCCTAGGCTTCCCTTGCGATTCCCTAGTAATTCGCTCACCAACTCAGATCCCACCTACGAGTTAGCCACATCCTTTCCACCGCCCCCAGACGACTACTGTACGTGGCATATACATAAATCACGCTTTCGTGTACCCTTAGCTACTTACAACTTGAAGTAAGAAAGCGACGACAAATTGAACGGCCTAAACGAGGGAGGGTAGAACATGCCTAAAAGTCGACCGAGCCTCCCTCGATGACTGTTGCGAGTCCAATGTACCACTGACCATCCAGATACATGGTCGATCATTAATGACGCGAAGCATACGGGACCGGGGGCGCGACAGGGACAGCGATGAGCCGAGTCCACGACTTGGTGAGTATCAAGCAGCCACGCCTCCTTTGGGTGAAGCCTCTGGCAGGAGGAGCTAGATCTGTTGCTATGTAGGATATTAGACCAGTCTCAATCATTTTTTGTCCTCATCCTCTTTATCCTGCACATTTCCGGCCGCTCGTTCCAATGATCACTAACGTGGCTTATCTCATCTATTCACCGCATCCGCAGAGGGCAACGCGCTGCTTGCAGCATCATGTGTCATTGACGTTTATGTTATCTTTC
>JBBPKK010000580.1:0-20069 GCA_038089215.1 Tylopilus vinaceipallidus
AGTACTAATAATGTCATTCAAATCAAAAGTACATAAACTGGCCCAATGAGGTGTTCATTTTGTAATGGTCATATCTTGATGGCATGTGAATGGAATCATGTGATGTATAGAGTGGAGTTGTAGCCAAAGGTCCATACTACAATACAGTCCACCAAAGCAAAGTGTAATTTGTTTATGTAATTGCAGTATACTTCATACACTGGATTGAAATCAAACATTGGGCCAGTTTTTGGAGTCACTGTATGTTTATACTTATTTGTTATCACTTCATACTCATACACCTGGACCGGACCACACTCACCGGTCTCACTGGACCCATACTGCACTCACCTGGACCCTATGTATGTTTCACCACTTTCTTGTTTTCTTTGTTTGTACAGTCTTGGGTGTGCCTGGACTATAAAGGGCTGTCTATTACATACTCAATGCATCTTTCCATTTACCATCTAAACTGTCCTGTCCGTTTCCACCATCACAGTTGCCGTTCTTGACCATCCCGTTGGTCTATCACGCTCTTTACAACCCGGCTGGTCCTGCATTCCATCTGGGAGTGTCCAGACCCACCGTTTCTCGACCTACCACACTTGGGACAGTAAGCCCCAGTCCTCTCCAACTGTATCCCTCTTCCCACTCTCTCTGGGGACAAACCTATCACATTCCCTTCACCCTGTCTGCAGTCCACCTGCTACAAGAGCAGCTTGGATTATCATTCTTCAGCGACAAGCTCTGGAAAGGGCAAGGTGAAGGTGAGTGAGTCAGTGGCATGTCAGAGGTGTGAAGACCATGGACTGGACTGCATGCTGGGGACTGGCAAGTCCACCTCATGTGTGGAGTGCCAGGAGGTCAAGGCAAAGTGCAAATGCTCTGGGGAGGAAAAGCTGGAGAGAAAGAGAAAGAGGAAGGATGGGGCAGACACAAATAAGCAGGTCTGGAAGAAGGTCCAGTTGGAGGAAGCACTGGAGGTGATGAAGGCTGACTTGATGAAGGCCCCCAAGATCATCACCAAGTTGTTAGAGGACTTGGGCAATGTTCTGAAGGGGTGGTTGGACCAGCAGAACCTGCTGCTTGGACAGCTGGTGGAGTTAAGAGTGGTGAAGGTGTACCTGGATGACAGGTTTGAGGATGAGGAGGCAGAGAGCAAGGAAGTGGTGGAGGAGTTAGAGGAGTGCTAAGTGGAGGCTGAAGAAGCATCATTGGAAGGGCAAGGAGATTTGGAGGGTGGAGATTTGGAAGAGGATGGGGATGGGGAAGGTGAAGATGATGAAGAAGAGGCAGGCAAAGAGTAGATAGAATTGTTTTTGCTGTGAAATAAAATCCAGAGTTAATTGGAGTGCAGTCTGGGTTTAGTCAGATATCAGAGATGAAAATCTTCAACTAGTTCAGATGTGTGACCAAGTTCTGTGGCCAGCAACCAACTAGTCTCTTCATTGGTACCTTCATATCTGGACCACCAGACTAAGTAGAGCAGTTTGCAATTTCTTCTTCATCTGTCTATCTTTGAGTCTAAGATTTCGGAGGTCTCATACTCTGGTTTGCCATTCACTTCAACTAGAGGCAGAGGTGGTTGTGTGCAATTGGGAATGATGTTGGTGATGGCAGGTTCTAATTGGGAGACATGAAAGACTGGATGTACAGACTTCATACTCTCTAGAAGTTGGAGCATGAAAGAGAGGGAACTGGCTTGTGCAATGATTTCATATGGTCCTAAGTTCTTCTTGGATAGCTTTTTCAATGGTCATGTAGACCAAAAGTACTTGGCTTTCACAAAAACTTGGTCACCGACCTTGAAGTCCGGTGCCAGAGTTCATTTGGCATCTGTGGAACCTTGGTAGTGCTGCTGAGCTGTGGCTATCTCTTCTCAAAGGAGGGTGTGAAGGGAGTCAAGGTCTACAGAGTACTCTTGGGCTTGAGGGAGGTGAGGTTGCACTCAGGATGGACAGAGATACTGGGATGGTAGCCTTTGTTGGTGAAGAATGGTGAGACACCGGTAGTAGCATTTGGAGCATTGTTGTACACAAACTCCATGAGGGGCAGAAGTTCAGACCAGTTGTCTTGCTGGTAATTACAGTAGATCCAAAGGTACTGTTCTAGTGTTTGGTTCATATGCTCAGTCTGTCCATCACTTTCTGGGTGATAACTGAAGGTGAAGTGTAACCAGATGTAGAGAGCCTTACTGAGAGAGTGGGAGAAGTGGGAGACAAATTCCAAACTTTGATTGGAGGTGATGTGGGAGGGGACTCCATGCTTAGAGAAGACATGGAGTGGGAAGAGTTTGGCCAACTCCAGGGATGTCACCTTGTCATCTGTGGGAATGAATATGCATTGCTTTGATAGTTGATCCATGACAACCAAGATGGCCATGTGTCCAGAGGAGGTGGGGAGTTGTTTAATGAAGTCCATGGAGATGGAGTTCCATGGCTTCTTGGAGATGGGGAGTTGTTTCAGAAGCCCATAGGGCTTATGGCAGGGGACCTTGGCTTGGGTGCAGGCTGTACAAAAAGAGACATACTCTTTGACAAATGTCCAGATGCCTGGCCAGGTGTATTCTTGGTGAATAAGTTCTAATGTGCAGTTTTGGCCAAAATGACCAGAAAGAGGATGGTTGTGCTTGCACCGGAGGACTTGGGGGTGGAGATTGTTAGTGTTGGGGACATAAATATGATTGTCTAGGCATAAGAAGTCTTCTGAGTCGATGGTCCAGCAAGAGTTGGAGGTGTCAGAGGTGGACAGGTAGATGGATGTGATGGGATTGGAGAGGAGAGTGGATAGGATGTCATTGTGCAGGAATTTGATGTTGAACAGGGTGCTGGCCTGGAGGACTGGAGCTGCTAGACAAGTTGCCCTGAGAGATGACATGAGCTGCTCTTGGGTGAAAACAGGGCAGAAATTCTGGGGATTGACATGAGCATAGTCCCTATTCCCCTCTTTGGAATAGATGTCCCAGTGTCTAGTGAGGGAATTGGGCTTTGCATCCAAATGTCTGGGATGGAACCAGATAACCATGTTGAACTGTGAGAGAAACTCTGACCACCAGGCTTGACACTGAGTGAGGAGCTTACTAGTGGTGAAGTATTCTAAGTTCTTGTGGTCAGTCACAACATTGACCAAAGTACTGGAGCCCTCAAGGTAGTGCCACCAAGTCTGAAAAGCTTTGTGGATGGCAAGCAATTCCTTGTCATGGGTGTCATAGTTGAGCTTGGAGGCAGAAAGGGTGTGGGAGTAAAAGGTGACAGGGCAGACTTCATCATCCGGACATTGGAGGGAGAGAATGCTGGTGATGGCATAATCAGAGGCATCTGTCTTGACAATTAGGGGATCATTGGGGATCCAGTGGGTGAGGATAGGAGTGGAGGTGAAAGCATCCTTGAGGTGCTGGAAGGTGGAGCAACATGTGTCATCAAAAATCCATGGGGTGCCCTTGTGAGTGAGGCAAGTAAGCAGGATGACCAGGCTGGAGTAGTCAGTGATGAATCACTGGTAGAAGTTAGTGAAACTGAGGAAAGATTGGATGTCTTGGACCTTCTGGGGTTTGGGCCAATCAATAATGGCCTTTATCTTCTCAGGAGACATAGAGAGTCTGAAGGGAGAGAGTTGATATCTGAGGTACTCAGTGGAGTCAGTGTGGAACTGACATTTCTTTGGCTTGGCATACAGGCCATGTTTTCAGAGATGTTGGAGGACTTCCTGGATGTGCTCTTTGTGTTTTGTGCAGTCCTTGGAGAAAATGAGGATGTCATCAAGGTATACGATGACCAAGACATCAAGGAGATCTGCAAAGATTGAATTGACAAACTGCTGGAAAGCTGCAGGGGCATTTGTAAGTCTGAATGGCATAACTAGCCATTCATAACATCTGGAATAATGTCTTCCATTTGTCACCATCAGCAATGTGGACCAGGTGGTATGTGTGCCAGAGATCAAGCTTGGTGTAGATGTGGGTGCAGCTCAGAGCATCTAGGAGATTGGAGATGCAGGGGAGTGGATAGTGGTCTTTCTTCATGATCTTATTGAGTCTGTGGAAGTCCACACAAAGGTGGAGTGAACCATCCTTCCTGCAGACAAAGAGCACTGGGGCTGCATGGGCAGAAGAGGAAGGGCAGATGAAGTCCATGGAGAGGTGTTTGTCAAGGAACACTCAGAGCAACTCAAGCTCAGAGGTAGAAAGGGAGTAGGTGGTACCTATCAGCAGAGATGTGCCTTCTTCCAAGTCAATCTTGAGGTCAAATTTGTGGTGTGGAGCAAGCCTGGACACTTTGCTCTTGCTAAAGACATCTGTGAAATCATGATACTCCAGAGGAACTCCAGAGAGATTGGCTGGTTTGGAGTTGGCAGAGGCAGAACAAAGTTCACTCTTTGGATGGCAGAGTGACTGTCATATCCTGAAAACCACGAAGTGCAACTCCACCATATCCAGTACCAACTCCGGTACCAACCCTGGTTTGATTTCTATTATCTCTGTACTTACGACACTCGGACTTGTAGTTTAGTAATACCCTATGACCTTCTCTCTTACATCCCCATTTCGTTACTCATCCTTTACATTTCATTCTTTGCTTAGATACCTCCGAGACCAGTGCTCGCCTAGGAGCACAGCTCCAAGGCGATGCCCAGCACATGTCTACCTCCAATCCTCTGGTATGTTCTGTCATCCGACATCTGGACTTAGTAATATGATTCCCTCCATATATAAACTCCATAGAATACACCATGTATTTCTTCAGTTTGAATATCAACAGAACTAGACGTTCTCCCACCTCACCTTTGGTTGTCATTGCATGACTACCAACTCCGACCTCCGACCTCTCTGCAAATCCGGGACTGAGTCAAAGCAAGGGCGCACCACATACGGTGAAGCCAAGTCCTGTCCGACCCCCTCAACTCCAGACCTTCGGAGATACCCCAAGTCCATTGCCCGAGTTTAACAGTATATTCAAACTCACTCTTGCTTCAACTCTCTACTTCATCATGGCCACTCAAGTCACCAGATCCCACTTGCGAGCAATCACCAATCCTCCCGCCTCTCCCAGATTTAACCCCCTACATGCCTTTGGCAGTAGTCGCTGAGGCCCCAACCTCGTCGAACAATTCCATAGCTTCTCTGCCAGACACACTCCGGCCTCCGCATCTCAGGCCTGCTCACCTCTGCACTCCCCTACTCCGGGAGCACGCATCAAAGAGATCACTGATGATGCACCAGCCAACACATCATTTCATACCCCCAGTAATAAAGGCAA
This sequence comes from Tylopilus vinaceipallidus, assembly GCA_038089215.1. Lineage (NCBI taxonomy): Eukaryota > Fungi > Basidiomycota > Agaricomycetes > Boletales > Boletaceae > Tylopilus > Tylopilus vinaceipallidus. The sequence continues at coordinate 5,235 of JBBPKK010000580.1, forward strand.
CCCTGAGAACCCGGATGAGCCTGGAGATGACCCCTCTGACAGCGACTCCGATTTCCAAGGGGATGACCTTGATCCCGACTCTTTGGATGATGAAGAACACATCCCACAAGACACGCTTGAAAGCCTTGCAAGTGCAATCCGTGGTCTTGCCTGCTCGTCGAAGAAGAAATCATCTGAATCCTCACAGTGAACCAAGGTCTGAGAACCAGTCCAGTTTGATGGAACAGACCCCTGCAAACTCTGAGTTTTCTTGGTTCAATGTGAGTTGAACTTCCAAGATTGCCCCAAGGCTTTCACCTCCGACTGCACCAAGGTTACATTCGCCTAGTCCTACCTCAAGGGCATGGCGCTCGAATGGTTCAAACCGGACCTCCTGCAAATGGAAGATCTGGTGCTCTGTCCACTCTGGATGGATAGCTACAAAGAGTTCGTTCTGGAGTTACAGATGAATTTCGGACCACACAACCCTGTTGGAGATGCGGAGCACCAGCTGGACCACCTGACAATGAAGGATGGTCAACGCATCAACAAGTATGTCATTGAGTTCAACAGGATCGCATCCCAAGTCCGGGGCTACGGAGAAGGTGCCCTCCAGCATCATTTCTACAACGGTCTCCTGGACCACATCAAAGACAAGATCTTGCGTGTTGGCAAACCCCCCACTCTCTCCAAACTCTGCCAGCTTGCCCACACCATCAACACTCATTACTGGGAGCACAAATCAGAGGTTAGCTGTCAGGCAAAGCCTTCGTCCAACCCCCCCAAGATGTCTGAAAGGCCCTCCACCTCATCATCCACCCCTGCTGGCACATCTGGCTCTTCTAAAGAGTCTAAGGGGAAGTCTGCCAGTACTTCCACCAACTCCGGAGTGTCTGCCTCCTCCAAGCCCAACTTATCATCAAAGTTGGGCAAAGATGGCAAGCTCACTGCGGCTGAGCGCAAATGGTGCTTTGACAGCAATCTCTGCATGTTCTGCGGTCTAGCAGGGCACATAGCTAAGGACTGCCCGAAGTCTACATCCCGGGCATCTAAGGCTCATGCCAGCAAGACTGAAACTCTGGAAGCTAAACTGGAAGCCTCCTCCAAGGCAAAAAAATAGCCAGTGACCTCTGTGACTCCACACAGAATGGAGGTTGCATTGACCCTTCCCATGCACTCAAGGAGCTCTGACTCAACGCATCCACTCTCTTAGATCCAAAATCACTTATGCCATCAGTCTCTCTTGTATCATATGACATCCCTTCTTTCCCTGCGTTGATTGACTCCAGTTCCTCTGATTGATTCATAGATACCTCATTTGTCAATAAACATGAACTTTCAACTTACTCTGTCCCTCCACTTTCCCTCTGTTTGTTCGATGGAACCTCGAACACAACAATCACTCAAGCACTAAACCTCTCTATCCACTTCCCTACCAGTGACATCACTCCGACGACATTTTATGTCACTCCACTAGATGGTTCTTGTTCTATTGTTCTAGGACACAACTGGCTCACCCGCTACAATCCATTGATTGATTGGATCTCAAGCAGTATCTCGTTCCGGACATCCGAGCAGCCCATGCCAGCAACACTGAGCTCATCTCCACAGCCTCTGGACATCACTCCTCTGGCTGACTCTGCCCCCACCAATTCACTGCGTTTCTCTGAACGCAAGGCTCCCCATATCATGCTTATCAGCACCCCCGCCTTTGCACTCGCCTGTTGCCTAGAAGGCTCTGTGCAGTTCTCGCTGTCACTCTGCCCTCCGGAGAGTGAACTTCGTTCCGCCTCTACCAACCCTGAACCAGCTGATCTCTCTGGAGTTCCTCCGGAGTATCATGATTTCACAGATGTTTTTAGCAAGAGCAAAGCATCCAAGCTTGCTCCACACCGCGAATTCGATCTGAAGATCAACTTGGAAGAAGGCACATCTCTGCCAATAGGTACCACCTACTCCCTTTCCACCTCTGAGCTTGAGTCCTCTGAGCGTTCCTCAACGAACACCTCTCCATGGGCTTCATCCGCCCTTCCTCTTCGGCCCATGCAGCCCTGGTACTCTTTGTCCGCAAAAAGGATGGCTCACTCTGCCTTTGTGTAGACTTCCGCAGACTCAACAAGATCACAACAAAAGACTGCTATCCGCTCCCCCACATCTCCGATCTCCTGGATGCTCTGAGCCGAGCCCACATCTACACCAAGCTTGACCTCTGGCATGTGTACCACCTTGTCCACATCGCCAAGGGCAACGAATGGAAGACATCATTCCAGACATGCTATGGATCGTACGAATGGCTCATCATGCCATTCGGACTTACCAATGCCCCTGCAGCTTTTCAGTGGTTTGTCAACTCAATCTTCGCAGATCTCCTCGACGTCTCGGTTATTGTATACCTTGACAACATCCTCATCTTCTCCAAGGACTGCAAGAAACACAAGGAGCATGTCTGGGAAGTCCTCCAATGTCTCCGAAAACATGGCCTGTATGCCAAGCCAGAGAAGTGCCAATTTCACACTGACTCGACCAAGTACCTCGGATACCAGCTTTCTCCCTCCAGACTCTCTATGTCCCCTGACAAGGTGAAGGCCATAGTTGATTGGCCCAAACCCCGGAAGGTCTGAGATGTTCAATCTTTCCTCGGTTTCACTAACTTCTACCAGCAATTCATCGCTGACTACTCCGGCCTGGTCATTCCACTCACTCGCCTCACTTGCAAAGGCACCCCATGGAACTTCGATGATGCATGTCGCTCCACATTCCAGCACCTCAAGGACGCTTTCACCTCTGCTCCTATCCTCACCCACTGGGTCCCCGACACTCCCCTAATTGTTGAGACAGACACCTCCAATTATGCCATCACTGGCATTCTTTCCCTCTAATGTCCAGACAATGAAGTCCACCCTATCACTTTCTACTCCCACACCCTTTCTGCCCCCGAGCTCAACTACGACACTCATGACAAGGAATTGCTTGCCATTCATGAGTCCTTCTGGACTTGGCGGCACTACCTCGAGGGCTCTGGTACTCCGGTTGACATTGTGACTGACCACAAGAACTTAGAGTATTTTGCTACCAGTAAGCTCCTCACTCGGCGTCAAGCCCGGTGGTCGGAGTTCCTCTCACAGTTCAACATGGTCATCTGGTTCCATCCCGGACATTTGGGTGCAAAGCCCAATTCCCTCACTAGACGCTGGGACGTCTATCCCAAAGAGGGGGATAGGGACTATGCTCAAGTCAACCCCCACAATTTCCGCCCTGTTTTTACTCAAGAGCAACTCGCATTGTCCCTCAGGGCAACATGTCTAGCAGCTCCGGTCCTCCAGGCCAGCACACTGTTCGACATCGAGTCCCTGCATAATGACATCCTATCCGCTCTCCCCTCTGATTCCATCGCATCCATCCATCTGTCCACCTCCGACTCCTCCGACTCCCACTGGGTCATTGACTCAGAAGGTTTCCTATGCCTTGACGATCATATTTACATCCCCAACGCTAATGACCTCCACCTCTGAGTCCTCTGGTACAAGCACAACCACCCTCTGTCTGGTCATTTTGGCCAAAATCACACATTAGAACTCATTCGCCGAGAATACACCTGGCCAGGCATCCGGACATTTGTCAAAGAGTACGTCTCCTCTTGTACAGCCTGTGCCCAAGCCAAGGTTCCCCGTCATAAGCCCTACGGGCTTCTGAAACAACTCCCCATTCCCAAGAAGCCATGGAACTCCATCTCCATGGACTTCATTGAACAACTCCCAACCTCCTCCAGACATATGGCCATCTTAGTCATTGTGGATCAACTATCAAAGCAATGCATATTCATCCCTACAGATGACAAGGTGATGTCCCCAGAGTTAGCCAAACTCTTCCTACCCCACGTTTTCTCTAAGCATGGAGTCCCCTCTCACATTACCTCCGATCGAGGTTCAGAATTCATATCACACTTCTTCTGCTCCCTCAGCAAGGCTCTCGACATCCGGCTACACTTCACCTCCAGTTATAATCCGGAGGGCGATGGACAGACTGAGCATATGAACCAGACGCTAGAACAGTACCTTCGGATATACTGCAATTACCAACAAGACAACTGGTCCGAACTCCTGCCCCTCATGGAGTTCATGTACAACAATGCTCTGAACACTACTACCGGTGTCTCGCCGTTCTTCACCAACAAAGGCTACCACCCCAACATTTCTGTCCACCCCAAGCATGACCTCACCTCCACTCGAGCCTGAGAGTACTCTGTCAATCTCGACTCCCTTCACACCCTCCTCCAAGAAGAGATAGCCACAGCTTAGCAGTGCTACCAAGGTCCTGCAGATGCCAAACGAACTCCGGCACCAGACTTCAAGGTTGGTGACCACGTTTTCATCAAGGCCAAGTACTTCCAGTCTACACGACCATCCAAGAAACTATCCGAGGAGAACTTAGGACCGTACGAAATCATCGCACAAGCCAGTTCCCTCTCTTTCATGCTCTGACTTCTGGAGAGTATGAAGACCATACATCTGGTATTTCACATCTCCCAATTAGAACCTGCCATCCAAAACACAATCCCCAATCGCACACAGTCACCTCCGCCTCCGGTCAAAGTTGATGGTGAACCAGAGTATGAGATCTCCGAAATCTTAGACTCAAAGATAGACAGACAAAGAAAAAATTGCAAGTTGTTGTATTTGGTCCAGTGGTCTGGATATGAAGGTACCAATGAGGAGACCAGTTGGTTGCTGGCCACAGAACTTGGTCACGCATCAGAACTAGTTGAAGAATTTCATCTCCAGTATCCGACTAAACTCAGACCACACTCTGATTAACCCTGGATTTTATTTTACAGCAAAAACAATTCTATTTACTCTTTGCCTGCCTCCTCTTCATTGTCTTCACCTTCCCCATCCCCATCCTCTTCCTCATCTCCATCCTCTGAATCTCCTTGCCCCTCCAATGATGCCTCTTCAGCCTCCACTTGGCACTCCTTTACCTCTGCTGCCGCCTCTGTGCACTCCGCATCCTCGTCTTCAAACCTGTCATCCGGGTACACCTCCGCCACCCTTAACTCCACCAGCTGCCCGAGCAGCAGGTTCATCTGGTCTAGCCGCCCCTTCAGAACATTGCCCAAGTCCTCTAGCAACTTGGCGATGATCTTGGCAGCCTTGACCAACTCCACCCTTGTCACCTCCGGTGCTTCCTCCACCCAGACCTTCTTTCAGACTTGCTCATTGACAGCTGCATCTGCCCCATCTTTTCTCTTCCTCTTTCTTTCAGGCTTCTCTTCTCTGGGGCACTTGCACTTCGCCTTCACCTCCTGGCACTCCACACACAAGGTGGACTTGCCCGTTGCCGGCGTGCAGTCCAGTCCACAGTCTTCACACCTCCGACACGCCACTGACTCGTTCGCCTTCACCTTTCCCTTTCTGGAGCTTGTCGCTCCACACTCCTGCTCTGCCCACACCACCTTCACCCACTTCTTTGCCACTGCCTCAGCCTCTGCCTGCCTCTTTGCTGCCACAACCTTCTCTGCCTTCACCCGCACAGCCTCCTCCTCGGCCTTCTTCTTCCTAGTGGCCTCCTCCGCCTTCCTCCACTCCTCCGCCTCTTTCTTTGCCTTCACACGTCTCCTCTGCTCTGCTGCCTTGGCATTCCACAGTGCGTCGTCGTCGTCGTTGTTCTCTGAGAGGCACGCATCATCCCACATCTTGATATCGAGGTAGGTGGACATGGGAGGTATGAATGGTGGGTGATGAAGAAAATTTTCCGGCTAAGGCTCGACTTATATAACCCACATGTTCCACACTCAGCTATTTCAACTCCGACCGGATCAACAAAGTCACGTGAGTCAAAGCAGCCTTCAAGGATTCAGGCCTAAGAGGGGGATACTGTCATATCCCGAAAACCACGAAGTGCAACTCTGCCATATCCAGTACCAACTCCAGTACCAACCCCAGTTTGATTTCTATTATCTCTGTACTTACGACACTCGGACTTGTAGTTTAGTAATACCCTATGACCTTCTCTCTTACATCCCCATTTCATTACTCATCCTTTACATTTCATTCCTCGCATAGATACCTCCGAGACCAGTGCTTGCCTAGGAGCACAGCTCTGAGGCGATGCCCGGCACATGTCTACCTCCGACCCTCCGGTATGTTCTGTCATCTGACATCCAGACTTAGTAATATGATTCCCTCCATATATAAACTCCATAGAATACACCATGTATTTCTTCAGTTTAAATATCAACAGAACTAGATGTTCTCTCACCTCGCCTTTGGTTGTTGTTGCATGACTACCAACTCTGACCTCCGACCTCTCTGCAAATCTGGGACCGAGTCAAAGCAAGGGTGCACCACATACAGTGAAGCCAAGTCCCATCCGACCCCCTCAACTCCAGACCTTCAGAGATACTCCAAGTCTGTCGCCCGAGTTTAACAGTGACAGTGAAAAATGCACAGAATCTTCTAGGTCACAGGTGAGTGCAAAGGTAGGGGTGCTGATGAGTGTGATGTGGGGAGCCTTGTGTTCAGAGAAATGTGGTGAATCAGTGGGGGCAGAGTCAGCTGGAGGAATGATGTTCAGAGGCTGCAGAGATGAGCTTGGTGTTGCTGGCATGGGCTGCTTGGATGTCCAGAATGAGATACTGCTCAAGACCCAATCAATCAATGGATTGTAGCAGGTGAGCCAGTTGTGTCCTAGAACAATAGAACAGGAACTGTCCAGTGGAGTGACATAAAATGTTGTTGGTGTGATGTCACCAGTAGGAAAGTGGATGGAGAGGTCAAGTGCTTGAGTGATTGTAGTGTTCGAGGTTCCATTGAACAACCGGAGTGAAAGCAGAGGGACAGAGTAGGGTGAAAGTCCATGTTTATTCACAAATGATGTATCTATGAAATAGTCAGAGGAACCAGAGTCTATCAATGTGGGAAAAGAAGGGATTTCATATGAGACTAGTGTGACAGAGGGCATGAGTGACTTTGGGTCTGAAAGAGCGGACACATTGAGTTGAAGCTCCTTTGGTGCACAGGAAGGGTCAATGAAACCTCCATTCTGTGTGGAGTCATGGAGGTTACTGGCTATTTTTTTGCCTCAGAGGAGGCCTCCAGTTTAGCTTCCAGAGTTTCAATCTTGCTGGCATGAGCCTTAGATGCCTGGAATGTAGACTTTGGGCAGTCCTTAGCTACATGCCCTGCTTGACTGCAGAACATGCACAGATTGCTGTTGAACTGGTGTTTCCACTCAGCCACAGTAAGCTTTCCATCCTTGCCTAACTTGGATGATAAGTCAGGCTTGGGGGAGGCAGATGCTCTGGAGTTGGTAGAAGTACTGGTGGACTTCCCTTTAGACTCTTTAAAAGGGCCAGATGTGCCAGCAGAGGCAGATGATGAGGTGGAGGGCTTGTCAAATGCTTTGGAAGGGTTGGATGAAGGCTTTGCCTGATGGCTAACCTCTGATTTGTGCTCCCAGTAGTGAGTGTTGATGGTGTGGGCAAGCTGGTGGAGTTCAGAGAGGGTGGGGGGTTTGCCAACATGTGAGATCTCATCTTTAATGCTGTCTGGGAGACAATTGTAGAAATGGTGCCAGAGGGCACCTTCTCCATAGCCCTGGACTTGGGATGTGATCCTGTTGAACTCAATGACATATTTGTTAATGCATTGACCATCCTTCATTGTCAGGTGGTCAAGCTGGTGCTCTGCATCTCCAATGTGTTATGCAAGGTACAATGTAGTACAAGCTGTTAAGTGAAGTAATATGAAGTCTTCACATTCACAAGTTGCTCACTAATGTAGAACTAATGTTGTTTGCCATGGAAGGAATACTAAGTGGGATTGTGAGCCAATCACATAAAGAATGCTAGAATACTATGTATGATTGTGCAGATTTAGCTGGGGATTTCCCAAGCTAATCTGTAGTCCTTATATACATCCTGTGTACTTTAGGGCTGGTATGGGAACAAGATAAGAAAGGAAGATGCTGTGAAGAAGCATTGTAAACAATAAGAACTGTCAGGGCAGTGTCTGCAGCATCAGAACATTCTGATGGAATAGGTGTGGCTCTGTGGGTGAGTGCAGCCACCCACAGAGTTTAGTCTCTGACCAAGTGGAGGTGAGCAGCACTGCTCCTTTCCTTCGAGCCACCATGTTTCCCCCTTACCTTTTGCCCCGTGGCTCTTGTGCCACACCTTTTTCACTGCTCTCTTTTTTCACCCAGGTCCAATTCTCTCTCTTTGTGCCTTCCTCTCTTTTTGACTCTCGTTACCTGACCACCCCCTGTGCTCATGGCTGATCCAAATTGTGAACCTATACCTAACTTCTCCACACCACAATTTCTTCCCATCAGGGAAGCCCTAATCCCAGCACAGGCAGCAAACCACAAGCAGGCTGCAGCTTGCCTCCAAACTGCCTGGATGGAGGACCAAGTGCATCGCATTGCTGAGTGGAAGGAACAATGCAGGCAGCACCCCCAGCAACAATGGCCCGACCCTGAAGCCAACCCTGAAGCTGACCCTGAGGCCCCCCCCCCCAACCTGCCACCCTCCTCCCCCCACTCACCACCCTGCTCACTCTCCTCATTTCCCCCTTGTCCCTGCCCCCAGCCCTGACAGCTCCTGCCAAAGCCAAAGCCAAGATGCCTAGTTTCACCCCAGGCATGCCCCCCCCAAGCATCATCTCCCCCCAGCCCTCACAATATGCCCTGCAAAAGCTTGCTTTGTTCAAGTTCATTGAGTTGTGGTACTTCTCAGCCACAGGATGCAGTGATGCCCTGGCGCAAGCCCACTCTGAGATGGACAACACATTGGAGCTCACCAGCACAAATGATGTCCTCACCCTGAGGCCTGTCACCTCTGTCAAAGCCTCAAAAAACACGCAGGCAGACCACCAGCTCACCTTTGATGAATTCCTCCAGGCATGCATTTCCTTCCTACACCACATTAAACAAGCCCCCTGGCCAGCACAGCATGTAGACACCCTTGCCATGTTTTTCTGGAACATTGAAAAACACACCCAGCACCAGACTGCCAACAGGCCCCTCATCCTCCTCACCTATGCCTCCTGGGTGTGCCACCAGTGGCATGACAACTTGAAGGCCGGAAGCAGGGCTGTGTTCAACATCTCTGTCATAAACAATGCCCTCATGAACAATATTGCCTTTCAAGTCAACAACACTGTGCAGCACACGTTCCAATCAAGGTCAGTTACTCACCTGCTCTCCCATGTGTCATATCGGGGCTCACTGCATCCCTCCCCCCCCACCTTCTTCTCTGGGCACACCCATTTCACCCCCCCTGGTTTTTGCACCCACCCTCCCCATTGCCACACATCTGCCCTCCCCGGGCCCTCCACTACCTAACTGCTGTGACCCCCTCACCCTGCCAGTGCACTACTACTCACTGGGCATTGCAACCCACTCCCCCGCCTGCCCCACTGTGGCCCCATACACTACTACCTGCCACACCACTACCCACTGCACTACTACTCACTCACCCCCATGGTTCCTGTGCACTGGGTGTTATGACTAGCCTGGGTAGGGATAGAAGTAGCCCTTGGTTGGGTCAAGGGGGTCGAGATGATACGAGAACACAAGGGGACTCCTTGTGGGCTAAGTAAACAATACTAGCAATGGGCTAGGTCAAGTCGAGGGTTCTGAGGACTAGCTGGCACTTAACCGTGGCCAGGAGACGTCAAGAGGAGTGTATTCCACAAGGGAATTGAAGGTACAATGCAAGGTATTACAAGGGAGACAAGGGAGAACAAGTCTGAGGAGTATCTGCAGTATCAAAGGGTTTATATACTTGAGGGGACTGCTTTAGGGTAGGTGTGAGAAATGGAGGAAGTGATGATGAAGCAAGTGAGTGGTAAAGGTGATTGGTCAGAGATAAGAGTGAGTCATCACAGAAGAAAAGAAAAGATAGTCCAGGATGAGAGTCGAACCAGCACATGGTAGTACAAAAACAGGTGAATCATAACATTACCCCCTTAGTACATCTGAAACTCCAGTGAAGACCAATCTACAGGTCAAAGGAGTGGTGGACTGGGGAACCAGTCATGTTTGCTTCACCAGTTGAGTCGTAAGGGCTGTCATAGCCTTCGGGGAACGACTGGGGGGAAGAGGTATGAATCCTCATTTGAGGAGGGGGAACTGGGCAAGGAGGATGTCCTCCAGAGGAGATCCGGGTGGTGGCATGGCGGTAGTTGTGTCTAGATTCAGAGGACCTAGAGGATCACAAGGATGTGGGAGATGAGGAAGAGAACGAGGGGGGACAGGTTCAGTGGAGCAATAGAGGACAGCATGCTTGGGTATGGCCAGGTTGGAAATGGTGACATAGGGGGCATTCATAGTAGGGACAGTGAACGCGGATGTGGCCTAGTTGATGACAATGGAAGCACAAGTCATGGTATCAGGGATGGTTGGATGAGAGGATCATTTGTCTGTCAAAACCTGTCATATAAGCATCCGACTGCTCCAGAGCGGCGAGTTCTTCTTCATCCAGCAGGGAGGATGAGGTGGATGGTGTGGAAGTGGCAGGGGTTGAGCCCAGCTCATGGAGGTACTGATCTAAGTCGGTCAAGAATTCGCCCATTTCCAGTTGGTATGCTAGTGTTCCAAGGGCACGGCGGAGTTCTCTATAGACTGTGTGAATGGTTTGGGTATAGGCAATGGACACCCTGCTAAGCTGGTAGGGGGTGAGGCGGGCTGTGTGTTGTAGTCGCTCGGTTTGTAGTAGCACCTGATAGAGATGAAATAGGGGGGACTCCATGTCCAGATGGGCGCCAATGGGAATGGAGAGGCAGGAGTCAGCGATGAAGTCCTGGACAGTGGTAAGGTAGTTGGGGGTGGGGGCGCCTGCGCAGAATTTGAGTTCAGAGAGGGGGACAGCAACAGAGGAGATGGGGGTTCTGTGAATGGGTGGAAGCGATGGGGAACAGGATGAGGACGGGGTGTTTTCCACCAAAGTAGTGGGGTCAGAGATGGAGGAGGTGGTGTCAGTGAAGTTGGAGGGGCGAGGGAATTCAATAGCCATTGTGTTTGCAAGTGGGAGTTTTTGAGGGGGGTGTGGAAAAGGCAGAGGGACAGAGGTTCTTATATTCCTCCAGGGCAGACTTGGAATGTCTGAGATTCCACTCTGGGACCCAGGAATCATCTTCCGGTGGGTATCCTTTCCATTGGATCAGGAACCATCGGGCCATCAGGGTTCCTCTGTGGCATATGATCTTTTTGACTTCAAATTCTTCTTCTCCATCAATAAGATCAGGGGGTGGCATTGGGAAGGTGGGACCATAGATATCATTGGTCCGATAAGGCAATAGGAGGGAGGTGTGGAATACGGGGTGGATCTTCCACGTTTTGGGGAGGCAGAGTTGGTACATGATTGGAGACAGTACCTTGGTGATGGTAAATGGTCCTTCACGCTTCGGGGTGAACTTGGGATTGATGACAGATCATTTCAGGTTTCTGGCTTCTAGCCACACCTTATCTCCTTTGTTGAAAGGGGTGAACTTCCATTTTATTCGCGCAGCAACCATTTGGCGGGCGAGTTCATGGGTGGCGAGGGCTTGGCTTCATCTCGGGCAGCAATAAGGTTCTTGATTTGGTCGTTGACCATGGGAACATTGGAGGAAAAGAGGACTGAAGGGAGGGCACAGGGTTCATATCCCATCATGAGATAGAACGGAGATTTGCCGGTGACAGAGTGGGGGCAGTGATTGTGAGCAAATTTGGCATGAGGAATTAGTTCGCTCCAAGTTGTGGGATTATTTCTGCAGAAGATGTGGAGATACATTTCAACCTCCTGGTTGACTCGTTCGGTTTCCCCATCAGTTTGGGGGTGGTAGGTGGTGGATAGGGATAGGTCATATTTCAAGAGTTTTCCGAGGGCTCGGGCAAAGGTGGAGGCAAATTGTGGTCTGCGATTGGAGATGATCTTGTCGTAAAAACCAAATCGGGAGTATACTTTGAGGAAAAAGAAGGATGCAATGTCCTTGGCGGTGCAGGTTTTCTTGGTGGGGCAGAGAATTACCCCCTTAGTAAGCCCATGGTTGACCACGACCAGCAGGGAATCAAAGCCAGAGGATGGGGGGAGGTCAGTGATAAGGTCACAGGAGACCTGCTGGAAGGGGCAAGTGGCGGAGGAGGGGATCAGGTGAAGTGGGGGAATGGTAGGATGTGTGTTGGCCTTGTTGCACTGACAGGTGGTGCACCCTTCGATGTATCGGCGGACAAAGGTGGTGAGACCAGGCCACCAAAACTCCGAGGCCATGAGCTGGCAGGTCTTCAAATACCCAGGATGGCCAGCAGTCTCATGATCATGGCACCATTGGAGAATAGAGCAGTGTCAGCGGAGACATAGACACGACCCTGGTAGGTGAGGACACCGTCAACCGATTGGAAGTCGGCAAGGCACCTGCAGATGGAGGGAGGAAGGTAGACCTCGGTGAGGTTTTGGAGGATGTCAATGACGAGAGGGTCAGAGGCAGAGGAGGATGAGATTCTGTCATGGAGGGCAGAGTTGAGGACGTTGACAAAGAGGGAATCAGGCAGCAGAGTAGTGGATGAGTTATCTCCTGAGGGGGGAAGGTGGTCAAAGCGGCAGGAGAGGGCATCAGGGGTGGCAAGAAGCTTTCCAGGGACATGGATAAGCCGGAGGTCAAAGTCAGCAAGATCAAGGAGCCATCGGGCCTGTTGACGATTCAGGTGTTGGGGTGGTCGGAAGTAGGTCAGATTCTTATGGTTGGTGAATACCTGAATAGGGGCAGCAGAACCCTGGAGGTAGTGTCGCCAGGACTTCAGAGCATGGATGACGGTGAGGAGTTTGCAGTCATAGATGTCGTAGTTTGGTTCTGCAGGGGAGAACAATTGGGAGAGGTAGGAACAGGGGTGCCAATCCCCATTGGCATCAGTTTGGAGGAGGATGCCTCTGGAGGCGAAGGCCGAGGCATCCATGGCAATGGCAAAGGGTTGGGCGAGGTTGGGGAATTGGAGGACAGGCTTTGAGAGGAATAGGTCCTTCAGGATGAGAAATGCCTTCTGGCAGGTAGGGGACCAGTTCCAGGGGGAAGTTTTCTTTGTGAGGTCCATGAGGGGGCAGACAATGGTGGAGTAGTTGGGGATGAAACACCGATAGAAGTTGGCAAATCCTAAGAATGACCGTACTTCTTTGAGGGAAGATGGTTCGGGCCATTTGGCAATGCCATCAAGTTTCACAGGGTCCATGGCAATGTGACCAGGTTTGACTATCATACCAAGGTATTCCACCTTTGAGGTGGTGAAGGTACATTTCTTGAGTTTTAGGTGGAGGTTGAGTTCCTCCATTCGTTGCAGGATGTGCTTGGTCCGTTCAGTGTGGGTGGCTTCATTTGGGGAGAAGATGAGGAGATCGTCCATGTAAATGACCAGCCATCCTTCGGCGATCATGCCTCTGAAGGAGTCATTCATGAACCTTTGGAATGTGGCAGGGGAATTGGTGAGACCGAAGAACATGACCATGGGTTCAAAGAGGCCTTTGTGGGTAATGAAGGCTGCCTTCCATTGATGTCCATCTCTAATTCGGACGTTGTTGTATCCCCAACGAACATTGAACTTAGTGAAGACCTTAGCTCCTTTGAGCTTATCGATAAGGTCGGAGATCAGCGGAAGGGGGTAGGCATCGTGGATGGTGTGTTCATTCAGGCATTGGTAGTCCTGGCAGGGGTGGAGTTTGCCATCCTTTTTCTTGACAAAGAAGAAGGGGGAGGCCTGAGGGGAGTTGGAAGGGCGGATTTTCCCAGCAGTGAGGTTTTCTTCGAGGAAGTTCTCAGTGGCTTTTCGTTCGTCAGGGGAGAGGGGGTAGATTTTCCCTATCTTGGGAATGAAGGAGTCATTGAAATTAATTTCATGGTCATAAAGTCGGGAGGGGGGCATGTGGTCTGTGGCTTCTTTTGAGAAGACATTGGCAAATGCAGAGTATTCCGGGGGTAGTTCGGTTCTGGGCTTGGCCTTCTCGGCCTCCATGGCAAGTTTGGTGGCATGAGTGAGCTTTGCTATGATTGAGGGTTTGATGAATTGATGTCCACATTTGATGATCCAGTTGATGTGGAAGGCATCTTTGGCTCATCAGATGAAGGGGTCAGGGAATTCATAGTCAAGGTAGTTCCAGAGGTGTTCATCAGTTTCTATGCAGAGAGTTGATCGAGGGGGGGGTGAGGAGGTCCTTGGGTAAGCCTTGTCGGCTCATTCAGAGTCTTTCTTATGCAGTTGATATAGGAGGGATGACTCCTCTTTCTCTTCGAGGATTTCTAAGGTCTGGGCTGACCAGTCGATGATCGGGTTGGCTTTTCTAAGCCAGGGGGCTCCGAGGATTACGTTCTGGGATCCACAGTTCATGACGTGAAATGTGGCAAAGGTTGCGATTCCTTCAACATTGATGCAGAGGGTGGTGGAGAATTTGATTGCCCCATCTTTGTTATATGAGGAATCTACATTCTGAACAGGGATCGGGAGGTCAAGATGGGTGGTCTGGAGTTTGTGTTTGTGCACGAAGCTCCAGTCAAGGCAGTTGAGGTCAGCCCCAGAATCTACTAGGGCTCGGATGTCGACAGTTTTCATCAAGGTGGAAGGTTCAATGAGTTGAATGGGGATCTGTATTGTTCTGGTGGACAGAGATACAACTACATTGATACTTGATGAAGGGGAAGGAGTGACTCACATTGATCGAGGATCCTGTTCTAAAAACCTGGTTTTCCAAAGAACACTCGTCCAATGACTTCTTCATCATCATTGTCTAGCTGGATGAGGGGGGGAATGTCCCCTTTGACCTGCTGGACAGCAGGTTTCTTCTTAACAGGCGCAGAGGTGGAGGGGGGAAAGGAGGGGCAGGCATTGGCTCAG
>JBBPKK010000581.1:0-20054 GCA_038089215.1 Tylopilus vinaceipallidus
AGCCGGAACGGACGTTACTATAAGAAGTTAAGATTTTGGTGATTCGAAGAGCGTACTACGTAAACCCGCACTACCTGGCATACATGGCATCACGTGCAGTACAGTAATAACTAGCCGCCTCTCGTCTAGATACGACAGAGAGTTCATCTTGTATCGGTACCTCGCAATCATCGTGAGTATAGGTCGTGGTCTAGTTCGATCCCGCCCGATCCCTGAGTATTCCCGCCATTAGCCACAGCGGGCTTCCAGCGTATTACGTAGGCACTATATACACAGTACGTGAAGCGACCAGCCTTATGTAAGCGCAGTTCAAGTTTGCCGACAGAATATCATTCATATAGATACTTTTGTAGACAACGCCACACGCAGCAAGATGCGTCTGTGGTGCCATGTAAGCCATTTCTGGTTCAAGTTATATGTGCCAACAAGCATCCAGCATTAGTTTACGGGAGAAATAAACCTACGCCGCCCCCATCATGATGGCTCGCAGATAGTTCACTGGAACATCATAACACAAGTAATTCTGCTTACGACAGGGATGAGAGGAGCCGAAAGAAGCTCACTAAGCCTCACCTTCCAGCATAGGGTGTACCATTCCTCTTCAGTCGACACCCTCATGGCACGGTGCTTAAAAACCTCACGCTGTGGTAGTCGATTGGGATTTGCAACATGGTATTCGGTAGCCTGGCGACTCTGGTGCATTTTTCGCCCCACTGGCCCATAGCACGGCTTGCATTGTACCCACCTATGGGCGGCTCGGAACGTATTCTGGCAGTATGTGTCTGCTCTATTACGAGCAGCTGATATGTTTACCTCGCCTCGGACGACTCATCATGCAGTGGACATTATCAACCCTTCGCCCGCCAGTGAAGTACACTCTCATAGGGGTTGCCATGGCTGTCGTGTTTGCTCAATTGTCTCAGCGTCCTAATGTAGGTCCGTAGCACATGGGCTACTTGGAGGATTTTCATCATTTTGATATTGTCTAGCTGGATGCGTTTCCGACTGTTGGCACGAGTAGATGGTTTCACTCGTGGTGCCCCTGGATCAAGTACATAATCAATCCTGCAGACCTCATCCTAGAGGGTTACAAGAAGGCAAGTAAACCACGGTCTGCCCAGAGTTGGTGTTTTGATGCTACCTCCCTTGATGGGTACTTGCAGTACAATGGTGCCCCATTCAAGATTTCAACGCTCTACCATTGGGTCGTCATCATAACCAACCGTACGCATATAGAGGAACTACGAAGCGCACGTGATGATGAATTTTCATTGCTGGATGCCAGTAACGAAGTAAGGGTTTTCTTTCTGTGCTGTATTCACCATTTCTCAAGCGACATTAAATAGGACTTTAATTTTGATTTCACATTGGGATCGAAGGTAGCGCGCCATCCTGACCATACATCAGCGATGCCTCCACACATGTCGGCGATACCCTCACGCCTCACTCGTAATATTGGTGTTTTGTATTCCGAGTTGCGAGATGAGGTTGTCGCGGCCTTTGAGGAGGTTTTGGATCTCCAAGACAACGGTGACTGTGTTCTATGTTACCTACAAGTAACTTGTTACTCATCTTGTGGCAGAGTGGAAGTGTGTGCCAGCATTATCCACTATCAAGCAGGTCGTTTGCAGGGCTAACAACAGAACCTTTGTTGGACTTCCACTGTGTGCGTATCCATATCCGCGCTTTCCCACACTTCTGAGCCTCCACTCTAGGTCGTGACCCTGGTTTCGTGGCTCTCAATGTACAGTTCACCATTGATGCCATGGTCGGCGGCATTGTTATAGGATTCTTCCCAAAGTTTTTGAGACCGTAGGTGCTTGGAGATTGCCCGTCAGCGGACTCGTGTTCATTTTCTTGGCAGTCTGGCAGTTCATCTCTTCACGAACGTCCCCGGGGATATCCGGAAGGGGGTACAGTACCTTTGTCCGATCATTGAAGAGCGACGGCAGTACTGGAGCGACCATGGGAAAGATTTGGCTGAGAGACCTGTTCGTCCGCTTCACATATGATTGACTGTTGATCTCTATCTCTTCCTTTCCGCTTCGCACAGAACGACCTTTTATCCTGGCTGATGGACGAAGTGGGTCCGAATGCCTCAGTCCAATTTTTGACGAACCTCTTTTTTGCAACCAACCTGCCAGCTATCCATGTGCGTGTCTATCCACGGCTGTGACGTTTGTCTCACGCGTTCTGGTATAGTCGACATCCAATGTATGTGTCGCTCCGTAATCTTGTCCTGACCCCTCGTTTATGTCGGATATCAGGTATTCACGAATGCACTTTTCAACATAGCAGCGAACCCTCACTATGCTCAGCTCCTTCGTGAAGAGGTTGAGATGATTGTCGAGAAGGAGGGATGGTCCAAATCTTCCTTGTCCAAGATGCGCAGAGTAGACAGTTTCCTCAAGGAGAGCCTTCGCATGGAAGGTGTCGACGTCTGTTAGCCATCGTCCCCTTTGAACGTCACCGCTTTTGCTCACGTCTATTTTTGTTTTCGTTCTTCAGTGAGTTTAGTGCGCAAAGCCGTCAAAGACTTTAGGTTCTCCGACGGAACGGTGATCCCGAAAGGCACCCGAATCAATGCGGGCCTCGTCGCGCTTCATTCCGATGACGCACTGTACGAAAATGCAAGCGTGTTTGATCCGTTGCGATTTGTAGGCAAGAACGAGGCGGATGACGCAGACGCGAAGCATCAGCTTGTTGTAACGTCGCCGGAGTACTTGGCATTTGGGCACGGTCGATACGCCTGGTATCATTGATTTGACCTGTCGTTCGCGCTTGTGCTGATGCCTTCTTTCCCCCGTTAGCCCCGGTCGTTTCTTTGCCGCAGCTGAGCTCAAGACAATGTTGGCTCACATTGTGATGACGTACGACCTCAGGCTGGAGGAGAACATGACACGTCCGTCGATCGTCTATATTGGGTCTTTGATCTACCCGAGTGCCACAGCCAAGGTGATGTTCAGGAGGCGTCGGACCCGCGATGGGAATGAGTGCCCACTTGAGAAAACGCTTTCTTGATGTTGCACGTTTTGCGCCACAGGGCGCTGCTTGAGACCGATGTAAATATGGACCGATGTTAGCCTCATTCTTTTGCATTGATTACCAGTCCGGTGTTCGAGGCTGATACTGTCGTGTTCAGAGTATTCACTCACCTGTGAGAATGCTCGACATCATACGCATGCCGATTGTGCACGAGGGACGAAGGGTAGCGCAGAGGTTTATCTAAGCCGTTGCACAGCACTCTAGTGATTCGGTGTTCACCAGTATCCTACTAAATGACCGTGAATAGGCCATACCATCACTGACAGAACGACTCGAGCTTGTCGTAATACGAGTGGAAGTTATTCCGTCGAGCCACCGCTGCGGCGTACTTGTACCAAAGGATCGCTGCCCGACGCACAATTGGACGATCATCTGGCCGAGGGAAGACAGGTTGGCCGGTGCCTGACACGCGGCGTGAGGTGTTCTGCGTTTTTACTGATCGCGCAGAAGAGCGTCAGGATTAGGTAGAGCTGGTTTGCAAGCAGATAGTCAGGGGTAGTACGCTGCTGGTGATCTGCAACACCAAATACTATGGCACCACTTCAGGCCGAGACTGCGTTTCATAGAATCGAGGGGCCCCAGATGCGGCTTGCATGCCGTCCGGATTCTTTAGGTTAGGAGATACTCACCTATTAGCCTATGTGGGAAAAACGTCGGCCAATGTGGTTCGTTGAGGAATCCTGGAGCCGAGGCAACGCTGTAGCGGGAAGTATGGATTTTAGTACCGTGCTCATACAGATAACAAGTGGACTGTCGCAGAATGTCTTGCCGGCGTCCCCGGTGTCGTAGTGGGGGCCAGTCGGGAAGAGCCAGCGGGCGGAACATACTATGGCAATAACGGAGCCAATAGGCGGCGGTCTTTGAATTCCGCACATCGTAAGCCACTCGAGTTCCCCGGGCCTAGGGAAAGCCAACGCGATTAGCAGACCGCACACCGGCAGAGTGGAAATGATCTTGGAATGCCTCCCAACTCGCCCACAGGACACTTCAAAGGAAGGACAAGGACACACACCGGCATTCCAAACCGCGCATATATGTTCTATTACTGTCGGACGTGCTACATTCATTATGGTCACAATTAAAACTTATCGTTGAATGATATCTCAAGGACTTATCGGGAGCGGCCGTCCCACTTGCCATATTGTTAGTACATGTACGATTTCATTTCTGGTCATGTTCGGCTCACTGGCAGTTAAGAGCGCGTTACTTCCGTCTCTCTTTCTTCATGGTGTTTAAAAGCCAAAGCTTGGCGTTTTGGCGGCCGACTTGGACCTACTCTCAGCTCTACAGCCTGATGAACCTGGTGCATTTTCCGCTCTACTTGCCTCTAGTGGGCTTTGCATCGAAGGGCAGCGTGCCATGTACGCTGACGGCATGTATCTCCTCCATCACTGACAACTTACCTCACTTTCTCGGAGTGCAGTGGACGCTATCGAACCTTCCTATACACCTACCCATGAAATATGCTCTTGCAGGCATCGCCACAGTTGCCATCATGATGGTACGATTGTCTCAGCCAGAGCGGCCCAACGTAGGTCGGCAACGCATCGTCTACCCATCTTATTCACACCCTTTCGTTTTTCCAGCTGAATGCGTTTCCGACTATCGACGCGGGTGGTTGGTTCCACTCGTGGTGGGCCGGTATCAAGTACATGACTAACTCTGCAGGCCTAATCCATGAAGGATACAAAAAGGCAAGGAATGCACATCCACCTGAGTCACAGCCTCCCCTGATGGGTATTTGCAGTACGGAGGTGCCCCGTTCAAGATTGCAACGCTCTGCCATTGGGTGGTCATTATAACCAGCCGTGTACATGTAGAGGAACTGCGAAGCGCACGTGAGGAAGAAATTTCATTTCTGGATGCGGCTAATGAAGTAAGAATCGCGCTTCGTTTGCATGCTGTATTCACCATTCTCAATAAGAGCCAAATAGGACTTTAGTTTTGATTTCACGTTTGGATCCGAAGTGCAGCGCAATCCCCACCACCTGACAGTTATCCGGTCACATCTCACCCGTAATATTGGGGTCTTGTGTCCTGAGTTGCGGGAAGAAGCAATTACGGCCTTTGAAGAGACTTTGGATCTTCAAGACAATGGTGACACTGTTCCGTGTTGCCTGCCAAAAAAAAAATTCTCAAATTTGGTAATAGAGTGGAAGAGTGTACCGGCATTGCCTACTATCCAGCGAATCGTTTGCAGGACAAGCAACAGAGTTTTTGTTGGGCTTCCACTTTGTATGCATTTCTGTCCACATATACCTGCATCTCCGAGCCTTCATTCTAGGTCGTGATCCCGATTTTGTGACCCTCAATTTACAATTCACCTCCGATGTTGTTCTGGGTGGCCTTTCCATCGCATTTTTCCCCAAGTTTTTGAAACCGTATGTTCTTAGAGATTGCCTGTCGGCGAGCCCACCCTCATCTTCTTGACAGCCTGGCAGCCAGATTCATTACCAACATCTCCAAAAACATCCAGCGGGGCGCATGGCATCTCCGCCCGATCATCGAGGAGCGACGGAAGCACTTGAACGAATATGGCAAAGACTGGACTGATATACCTGTTCGTCTGCCTCACATGCGTTGACGTCGCATTCATCTGTTCTCCTTTGTGCTGTGCAGAACGACCTTTTGTCTTGGCTAATGAGCGAAGCTGGGCCAACTGCCACGGTCGAGTTCTTGACTAACCTCATGTTAGTAACGAACTTTGCGGCTATACACGTGCGTGTCTACCCTGCCCCACTCACTTGGTTCAACTCATGATACATGCCATAGACGACGGCGAACGTATGTGCTACATAGTGATCCTGGCTCGATCTCTCGCCCATGTCGGGTATTAGGTATTCACATTTGCGTTGTATAACCTAGCGGCGAACCCCCACTTCGCTGAGCCCCTTCGCGAAGAAGTCGAAACGATCGTTGAGAAAGAGGGATGGTCGAAAACCTCCTTGGCCGAGATGCGCAAAATAGACAGCTTCCTCAAGGAGAGTATTCGCATGGAGAATGTCAGCACCTGTTAGCTATTGTTTCTCTTTGCACATTACCCTGCCTGCTCAAGTCCATTTTCGTATTTTCAACTGATAGTAAGCATGACACGCAAGGCTGCAAAGGACTTTAGGTTCTCAGACGGGACGCTGATTCCGAAAGGCACTCGGATCAACGCGGGAATGGTAGCAGTCCATTACGATGACACGCTGTACGAAAACGCAGAAGTATTCGACCCCTTCCGATTTTCACGCATGAGCGAAGCGAACGAAACAGACACAAAGCATCAGTTTGTCACGACTGCGCCAGAGTACTTGACATTCGGACACGGTAGATTTGCCTGGTATGATCGTCTGTTGTTGGTTTCCGTTGTTGCTCATGCTTATGTCGATACCTTACCCCTCGTTAGCCCCGGTCGTTTCTTTGCTGCAACCGAGCTCAAGGTGATGTTGGCCCATGTTGTGACGAAGTACGATGTCAAGCTAGAAAAGAATATGCCACGGCCACCCAGCGTTTATATCGGATCCTCGGTCCTTCCCAATGCCACGGCCAAGGTAATGTTCAGGAAGCGTCGGGCCCGCGGTGACGGTGGGGAATGCTAGCCCGGGGAAAATGCTCTCTTGACGTTGTCAGTGTTGTCCCACAGACCGCCGTGGCCCCGCCCGACGTTCACGTAGACCCCACTGTACTAGCAAAAATTGCAGCTTCAACTCATGTCTATTAAACGTGATGAGACTCTTCGTGCTCGCACGCAAAACATAATCCCCACTAAAGCCAGTACTTTCAATGAGCTTCCATGTTCAGCAGCTTTGACAAGCAAGATTTTGCATCTTACGGCCTCATGCGATGACCATAAAGTAATTGAGAAATGTGCTCAAGTTGACAAAGACCGTAACGGTCCTTTAACTTGAAAGTGAGAGTCTCACTGGCACCGCTGCCAGTAGGTCTTCTTCATCTGCAAACCTCACTCGTGGACATTCTCGCGTGCCGAGGGTTGTGTCACAGTGCACTCACGGCCTCTCAGTTCCGACGACCTTCCAAATTACCTGATCAGGAGGGTAGACAGTGCATTGTCCCCAGTGGCCGCTGGCCGCACTCTTAGGTTCGGGATGGACTTGAATCAGGGTACTCGAAATGAATCAATTGATTATGTCTACCACAGTACTAGATCTGGTTCAAGGTGTCGGGCATTCTTGAGGTGAGTGTCGACAGTTGGATCTTTCATTCCGTCCTAACAATCCACAGATTTCTTGCGCATTGTACGTACCAACTTCTTCACGAAGAGGAATGTATGCTCGTGCACATTCGGTATGTACTATCGTGCCAAATTCTCAGGCCCTGCCCCCGGCTAGCAGGCGGGCTTAAAGCGCTGCCGATAGCTGGCATCATCATCACACTACATGCCACAGCGGACAGTGCTTTGAACAAAATGAATGTCAGGCCGCGCAATAGCACCACCTCGCAGCAGCCATCACCGGATGAATCGCATTTCTTATCAGACGAGACCCCGTTCGAGGTCGATGACACTCGATCGGAAGGCATCGACGACCGCTTGTCCCAGTCGTCCTTGCTCAAGCTGCACCTCGAATGTTACGACGAATGCGTCTTCAACGACCTGCCGCAATACCTCGTCCGCATCAGCGACATGAGACTCTACAGTCGAGGAGAGCTCTGGACGCTTTTTCGGCAGAGCGCGGACGCGATCGCGATGGACTTGGAGACGGCGAGGCGCGCGATGGAGCGCGACGGCGAAGCGCGGTTGAGGGAACATTGCAAGGTCACTGTTCGAACATGCTCTACCCATCGCCTCGGTGTCCTGATCGCGCACGAGAGCAGAACGACATCAAGCGATTCCTCAAATATGCCATATTCTCGCACCGATGGGGCGATGAAGAGCCAGAGTTCAGGGACATATCGAGCAAGGTGTACGGTCAGCGGGCTCCTCTGCGGGGATCCGGATACGAAAAGCTGCAGCGTTTTTGCAACAAGGCAAAGGAGTACGGCTGTGAGTACGTTTGGTCGGACACATGTTGTATCAACAAGGAGAGCAGCTCGGAGTTGGAGGAGGCGATCCGGTCGATGTATCGGTGGTATAGAGATGCGTTCGTATGCATCGTGTACCTGGCCAAGTCTTCTTCGGTCAAAGACTTTTCCAAGGAACCTTGGTTTACGAGAGGGTGGACCCTGCAGGAACTTTTAGCGCCAGAAAGATTGCGGATGTATGGCAAAGACTGGATTCCAGTTTGCCCGAAAGCAAGGGAGGTACTAGGCGACAAAAGCTTCCCATTCCCGAACGACAAGCTCAGTGAATTCATGCTCCTTGCAGCCAGTAAAGCAACCCACATCCACTGGATCAACATCCGAGACTTCAACTCCCGATCATCGCGTCTCATGGTGTCCACGAAGATGAGGTGGGCATCGAAACGAAAAACCACACGCACTGAAGACCTTGCCTACTCCCTCATGGGCATTTTCGACATCATGATGCCAGTCGCATACGGAGAGGGAGAAAGGGCGTTCCAGAGGCTTCTCGAAGCCATCGCACAAAGCTCCGGCGATCCGAGTTTCTTTGCTTGGGCTGGGCCACGCTCCAGACATTCCATGGCTTTACCTTCCTCTCCAGCATCCTACCAAACGGTCGTGGCCAGGCCTTACTGCGATCACGACTACGCGATTAAAAAAAGTGGCATCCAGCTCAAGCTTGTCGTCATACAAGTGCGAGTTGTCTTGCTGGACCACCGCCACTACGTCCTTCAGCCAAGGGACCCCAGCCAGACACACAACTTGACGGTCATCGGTCGCTTCCTATTCACTTCCCAAGCCGACTTCGACCTGGAGAACCACTCGTATGCGGTTGGTGTGGTCGATTTTCAGGTAGACGGGTCTGTCCACACCCCAGGGCGTGACATGGGTTGTCTCTTGCCAGGGAAGAAGCACTTTTGCATCTTCATGCGGATCGCACAGGGGCGGGCAGGGTCTGGCGTGGAGCTGGCTTGCAGGCGCATCGATACCAAGGGCGTCTTGCCGCTGATAGAGTGCAAGACTGAGTATCAGGCGCCGCTCAAGACCGCACTGCTCGAGCATACCCGTTTTTTGTTCGTTTGACAGGGTCTTGTACGATGAAGGGTTTGGTACCATCTGGCAGGATCGACAAACCCAGCCCACACTTGCGTCATAAAAACACAGGCGCACCATGTGTCGTGATAATGTGGCTGTTAAATGTTATGGGTTGAAGCTTGAAGTCCTTTCCCTTGTTTGCATTTGATCATCCGGATAGCCCCGAGCCTCCGGAATTAATATTTTGGTTACATAATAGTCTGTCACCCTATGACAATCATACATATGTTCCGCCCATCTTGAAAGACAAATTCAAATAGACTCATTCCTGGCGTTGATTCACCACCGCTAACGCATTACAGAGATTGGAGCGAGGGTGGGTTGTTTCTATGCTTTGAAGAGGTTCTAACAGGCGATGTTACAGATACGAGCCAGACTCGTTTTTGAACGGTGTCCATGAACCTCGGTCAAGAAACTCACTGACCGGTAAGCCGTGGCCGTAAACATGAGTGAAACATAGTAAATGACGATGCGCGGCAGTTTGACCGACGAGGCACCGAATACCAAGACCTTTGATCCCGACTCCACCTACGACCTCACGATCATGTCGCCTTAGTCGACCGTGAGATTGAACAACTTGCCACTAACAATGGATGTTATTGACGACTAATGCTGACGACTAATGCTGCAGGGATGCTTTGCTGCTTAGCCTGAACAAACTGCAGGTGCATCTCAAGTTCCGATCAAGCACCTTCTGCGGCAAATATAGTGGAGAAATTCACGTGCAAGATATCGTATGCACACTCTTTTTCATGCCGCAAGGTTCTAATCCTCACGATGGTTGCAGACTGTTCGGCTCTATGACGGGTATGTGCTCAAAATTCTTAAGGCGAAATATGTCGGTTGGCTTTGTAGGACTGCCAACGTTGATTCACTGACGGCAGCTTGGCATAATCGCTTTAGGCCGTGGCGCGATGCTTTCAGGATTGTCTATGATCCGACGTACTAATTGCCTTCTTTACGTCTTAGGGCCATCATGTAAACGTCACAGTGGGGGACTGAATGCAACTTATGACGGCGCCACACATTTCGGTAAGAAATACAGCCGAGGTTCATTGTACAAAGCAGCATGTGAGCTCAATTGTTCGGTTCCCTAAAACACGCTGTCTCGGTACCTCCCTAACTTGGGTTAGATAGTTCAGCAAGCGAATACAGAAGACCGAGCCCTGGCCTTGACTACGGACGTATGCCCCAAAAGGTGACTATAAAGGTTGGTGAGCATATAGGTTCAATGATCATCGCTTGCTCGGCGTTCTCCCTTGACCGTTCGAGATGTATCTCCCGCCTTGGTCGACTCTTCTCCGTGTTCTCCAACTTCCCTTATCACTGCCGGATTTCGATCCGTCGACTCTGCCGCTAACAGTACCCTCAGAGCAGTCCAGCAAGGACTTGAGTAACTTGGGGAACCTTTCTCCATACCATACCGCGCCTGCCGTTCCTGGTGTGTCTGCGGACCTGCCCGACGACTGCAGCGTCGATCGAGTCATCTTGGTGAGCTCTCAGACTCGTAACAAGCCTGCGTACTAACTAGCATCATTCCCGATACCAGTTGCATCGACATGGCTCCCGTGGTCCTTCCGGGAAGGAGAGTAACTTGATTGGCGAGCTTTTCACTGTCCTGAACAAGGCACAAGACATCATTCAAGTTGCTCCTCTTCCAACCGAACTGCAGTTCCTAAAAGAAGGGTACAAGAACCAGCTGGTCCCCGAGGAACTCACCATTGTAGGGCGTGATGAAGTGTTTGACAATGGGGCTCGGTTCGACACCTCACTATCCATGCCGGGGATACGCGCATAACCGTTTGACATTGCAGGTTTGCCCTTCACTATCCGAGTTTGACGTTTTCGACAAACGTGACCGTGTCTACCACGGTTCAAAGGGTGGTCGATACTGCGCACTTCTTTTCTCAAGGGTATTTTGGCCGCGCGGTGGACAATGTCACTTTTTGGACGACGCAAGACTGTGACGAATGTGGTGTTCCGGTCTCTTGGCTGGATCCCGTGAGCCCCTGCAAGGGGTTGAAGAAGCCTTGGGATGCGGCGCGAGAGGTGAGATTGAACCAACCCTGGCCCTGCCCTGTGTGTTCACGATGGCGGGTGTGCAGGCGGCTTCCAAATGGGCGCAAAAGTATGTCCCTCCCATCAAAGACAGGCTCAACGGACTCCTTCCTGGCGTCGATTTCACCGTCGAGGCCGTTCGAGGTGCCTTGTATGCATGCCCGTATGATCTTGCAACGCGTGACAACTCTCCGTGGTGCAATGTGTTCACCGCCGATGAGTTGCGGGGATTGGAGTGAGTCCCGACTCAGCGGGTGTGGTATATCGAACGGACTCTGATGGGTGATGTTGCAGATACGAGACCGACTTGTTTTTGGACGGTGTCAGCGGACATACTGGGGACCCAGGGTATCTTCTCGGTGCCTTCTACATCAAGAAACTGATTGATCGGTGAGCGCAAGTGGTTGTCTGCATGAGTAGAATATAGGAAATAACTTTTTTGGCGCGACAGGTTGACTGACGAGACGTCCAATGCCCAGTCTCTCTATCTCGACTTTGCCCACGACACCTCCATACTCTTCCCCCTGTCGACCATGGGATTGAACAAGTTGGTGTTCGCGGTCGGCA
Source organism: Tylopilus vinaceipallidus (assembly GCA_038089215.1). Classification (NCBI taxonomy): domain Eukaryota; kingdom Fungi; phylum Basidiomycota; class Agaricomycetes; order Boletales; family Boletaceae; genus Tylopilus; species Tylopilus vinaceipallidus. Next base: position 11,770 of record JBBPKK010000581.1, read on the forward strand.
AAGGCTGTTATTGACGTCCATCGTTGCAGGGATGCGTCGCCGCTCAGCCCGGACAAAATGGAGGCGCAGCGCAAGTTTAGGTCGTCCAACCAAACGCCCTTCGCGGCGAACATGGTCTGGGAAAAATTTACGTGCGAGACATCGTGTGTATATTCTTCGTCGGGCCGCGAGATTCATCCTCATGATGAGCAGTTTTCAAGGTCCTCAAGTCCGTCTCCTGTTGAACGAGGCAACGCTGCCTCTGTCCATCTGCCAGGAATCGGAAAACGACAAGAAGTACGGCACATGCTCGCTTGAGGCGTTTGTACACGCAAATCAGTACAGCATGCATGTCGAATACCAGAATGAACTCTGGAACGCCACGTGCAGCTGATTGACGTCACTGTGACACTACGTATTCGTGCACAACTTCTTTCCTTCGAAGTAGCGTCCCTCTATGTACGATACTGTGGCCGCGTCTGAAGGCCATGCAATCTATTCTTTGGAAGCGGTTATGATCATACACGTCATCGATGGCTATCGTTTGGTATCTTTCGACGGCGCTCCGATGCCTAGGTCTGTGACGAGCGCTTCCCTTCCTCGGGCTCTCATCCGTTCCAACACCTCTCCGATTTTGGACAGCTCGACCCACCGCTCACCACGAGGGGCGCCAGTCGGGCCATCCGACACTGGCTCGACGCACCGAACGCGAAGTGCGAGCCATTGCATCGCCTTGACGTTGCGCACGAACGTCTCGACGGCGTCCTGCGGGCCTTCGGCATACACGACGCCGGGGTAACCTACCTTTGCGAACCCGTCGAGGCCGAGCTGGGAGGCCCATTGGTGCATGGAACGACGCTTGGAAGGGGAGACGAGGTGGTGAGAGGTGAGGAGAGCGTGGTAGGGCCGTTGAGGCGTGGGTGCTGCAGCGCCGTCGGGGGCGGAGGCAGAGGTACTGTCCGCGGTGGATGCCAGTTCCTGCTCTGCAGATTCCGATTGAAGCGCAGCGGTGAGCTGTGTTAATAGTTCGTACACCGGGAACCTAGCATGTGCGTCCAGAATTGCGAGAGAAAGCCGGGGAGATGAAGGGTCGAAAAGAGAGGGATAAGCTGATGCACATGTCAAGCACACGTGGATTCTGGATCGGACTGACTTACGTACACGCATCGTCGAGCTCGGCAGTTCGGGCGCAGACCGCCGCCTGCCAGCGTTCGTGGGCGTCGCGGGAGACGTGCTCACCTCGGACGCTAATAGACGTGGCTGCAATCGTGGCGGCAGCTTGGGTCGACGGAAGATCGGTACACGGCGGCAGCTCGACCTCGAACCAAATGCGAGCACCAACAGTGCGCATCTCAAAGCGCGCCTGGCAAGGCGGCTGGGTGAGCGAAGCGACCGGGTCGTCGCCGGCGAGACCGACAGAATCTGTGAGGTAGTCGAGGAGGGAGGTCCAGATGGCGAGGTCTCCTGGGGGGAGGACGAACACGAGGCGTTCGCCTGGGAGGAGCGAGCATTGGATCAGGCGGAGTTCGTCGAGTTGGTGAGCGAGGTGGATCTGCCAAGCGCGCATTTGTGGCGAAGAGTCGGCGCGTGGCCCACTCAGAAGTAGTCACTGCGGGCACGAAATTACGCTAACACTGAGTAGATTTATTCTCATGTCCTGACATCACCTCACGGGTCAGTGAGACATGAGGACGGTTCCGTAGTACTCTGTGAGTGCCTGCCACCGTCCATTCAATCATCCCTGGAGTTAGGGCTGCTAGTTCATGCAGCACAGGTGACACCCCAGAGTGCACCGTTCCTGAACTATGACCAACTCGGTTTAGGTTCCTGCCGGCAAGCGAAGAGACAAGAGCTGGAGGCTTCGATTTGATGGAAGCACCTGCCCAGTACGAGCATATAAATTGTCCATAATCGACTCCTCCGTCGAGCGTACCTCTGGCTACGCTCAAAATGTATCTGCCACCTGCCAGCGGGTCGACCTTGCTCCGTTTACTCCAACTTCCCCTATGGCTCTACGATTTCGGTTCCCCACATTCCGCAGTTCTTGACGAGGAATCTGCCCATTCTTATCGCCGTGAAAAATTACACCATCTGGGGAACGTTTCACCATACCACGACGCCCCCTCGATTCCTGGAGTATCCGAAGACTTACCTGATGATTGTTCTGTGGATCAAGTCATCTTGGTGAGTTCTTCACCAGCAGCGAACCAATGTCTCAATACCGTATTATTGTATCAGTTACATCGACACGGCTCGCGGGGTCCTGTAATGGAGCAAGAGAACATCATTGATCTTGTCGCCAAGCTGGACGAAGTGCGGGATAGTATTCAAGCTGCCAACCTGCCGCCAGAATTGCAATTCCTCAAGGATGGATACGAATACCAGCTGGTCCCCGAGGAACTCAGCATCATCGGACGCCAGGAGTTATTCAACCACGGGGTCGAGTGAGTGGATGGCTGCCTGAATCATGGGTGCGTGCAGGACACTCAAATTGGCAGGTTCAACCTTCGCTATCCAGAGTTCTCGACAGACCTCATCATGACTACCACGGTCCGACGAGTCATCGATTCTGCATTCTTCTTCGCTCAAGGATTTTTTGGCCGCGAGGCGAAAGAAGTAACCTTTACGACGCCCGAGGATGACTCGGATGATCCAATCACTTGGCTTGATCCCTGGCGTTATTGTCCGAACATGCCCTACGATGATATATTCGAAGTGAATTTGGTTGGGTGGGTCATCTGCCGAAGCATGCTAATCGTCTTGTATGCAGATCAGTGAAAAGTGGGAAGCGAGGTACCTTCCCCCCATCCGAGATAGACTCAACAAACTTGTCGAAGACGTTGAGGGCTTCGAGTTTTCTCTCGACGATGTCCGAGGTGCCTTGTATGCATGCCCATACGATCTCGCAGCCCGTAATAGGTCTCCGTGGTGCAACGTGTTCACCGAAGACGAATTAGAGGGTTTGGAGTGGGTAAGCTACTGCCACAATTGGACGTGACTAACAGGTGATATTTCAGTTATTCCATGGACTTGGCATTGGACACCCTCTCAGGACGAGCGCTCGGCAGGGACCCTGGAACTCTCGTTGGCGCAGTGTATATCAAGAAACTCATCAGTCGGTGAGCACTGGCTATGTAAGAGTATAGAATATATGAAACAATCGCATGGATAGTTTGACCGATGAAGCGGCAGACCCTCTCTATCTGGACTTTGCGCACGATTTCAGCATACTCTTCCCATTGGCAACCATGCATTTAAACAAGTCCGTACTTGCTTTCGAGAAAAAGACGCACTAACAATGGTTGCTACAGAGATCCCACACCCCTCCGCCCCACCCATCCGTCTGCAGACCGCAAGTTTAAAAGCTCGTATCAAACGCCTTTTGCTGCGAGTATGGTATGGGAGAAATTTACGTGCAAGACCTCGTATGTAAACCCGTTTACAAACCGTATTGTCTGTCCTCACGTCGAGTACCAGCTTTGAAGGTCCCCAAGTTCGCCTCGTGTTGAACGACGCAACGTTCCCACTGTCCTTCTGCCAGGTATCGGAAGCAGACATGAATTATGGAACGTGTTCGCTGGATTCGTTTGTGCAAGAGAACGAGTACGCTCTGAGCGTCGAATATCAGGACGATCACTGGAAGGCCGTCTGTGGTATCCCCGAGGAATAAGCACTGTGCCCCTACCCTGCGCCAGCGACACGTTCGGGTCTTCGATGATCGGAGGGATCGCGAGGTCGGCAAGTCCTAGGTGACCCCACGTTGTATAGATTTCCAGTCATTGCCAATGTACAAACTCAAAGCTTGCGGTGTTTTGTATAACATAACATGCTGTCCCGACGATCCCGCGTGACTGGGTGGGGACAGGACGCCACGCCGATGAACCCCTAGCCACTGACCTACCCTTGGGCCCTGCCACGACCAACTTCCGTAGGCGGCACTCCTCTCCGGTAGAGTGACGTCATTCTCAGGGAACGCGTTGTGTGCATTATTGCCCATCTTGACCCAGCATGCTTGCGGCATGATATCCGCGTCGAAAATTCGCTGACCAAGGTGACCACGTTATTCCAGACCCTACAACCTCCTAATGATCGGCAGCCCCGAATCGTGCGTTACCCTTCGTAGCACGGAACATTCGTTGCACGTCCTCTCCACGACTACCACCACCTAGTGCGCCTGAGCGTCCGGTCAGTGCGTCTATTCATACATCCACTGATCTCAGTCCCCCGCAGCGTCGCATTGCGCGATGTGCTCCATTCGCATTCGGCGACGCGGAACCTGTTACTATTGTCGCTTGGTCGCGCGTGGCACGACTCTTGCCGTGCTTTCCTGCGTCGCAGGCGTCAGCCGGGAAGCTTGTGGAGGACCCCATCCACAAAGGTGGTCACGCATGTGTGGTACCTCTGGCCACGTGCCTCCACCATCTGCGGCGATACGACAGCACAAGGGCAGCAGTCTGTATCTGGTGCCTCACTTTCGTGGAACCCACGTTCGACGTCGGCGACGTTCTGAGTTGCATCACGACTGGGATGCGGAGACATTTCGTAGCGTTTCAGTATCGATTGGGGTCAATCGACAATCAACAGTCTAACAGGATCGACTCGTCGTACAACGCGACACGTCACGGTCTAGTTCGCCTGTTGATCACGACGCGCACAGTTCAGTAGCACAGACTGTGGGTATGAGGCTCATGCTCAGTCAAGGTTCGATGCGGTCAGCATGCCACCGTGCAATGTATCTAGCCCGGGCTAGGACTCACTCCCGAGCGGAATAGATCTCGCGCATAGACGTGGCCGCGAAGGCACCTTCAGCGTGTCCCCTTTCAGTTATCCTACGTCTGGTTCTCAAACGCAGCGGGCGCAACCCAGAGTCAGCGCGATCTGTCCGACTTGGCTCCCTGTTCTCCAGCTACGCCTCCATCGCTGCCACCCATCATGCATCATGTCTGTCAACCGTGACCGTGCCCGCGTCACTGCCTTCTTCAGGCATAAAAAAGACGTCTTCGAGAAAGACCTCGAACATTATTGGTTGAACGAACATACCAGGGCCTTTGCCTCGCTCGAGATCGTCAGGGGCAACGTGGGTCGAACGCGGACGGCACGTCGAGTTAACTTGCTGTCCATGCGGTGTCTGGCACGGGCGGACTTGATTCCTCTCGTCATTTCTCCCTGCACGGCACGAACACTGGCGGGCCCATCGATCCTACGAAGCACCAGTGAAAGCGACTGGGGCCAGCGCGGCCTAACTGAATTTGCTCTGCCTTCTGCACAGTACACCGTCGCTGTCGTGCATCATGTCCGCCGACCGTGCCCACGTGCCCAGAAAGTCCAAAAGAAAGTGTCGCCGAGGATATTTCCATCGACATGACTATGAATTGGTGATGGCTCGTTGTAATGAACGTGAACCCTAAAAATTTGTTGACCAGGGCAAGCGCTATCTGGAGTACTTCAGGCATGCGACCTGCGGATCCAGAATGCAATGGATGCCTGGAACTCACAAGCGGTTATGAGCATCGGAGTCTGGATATCGTAATACCCGTCACTAATGCTGCCACATAGCGGGAACTCATGCCCGGGAGCTAATCCTACTCGTCTCTCACGTGGATGGCGAGACAGGACCTCACCTGCATGATTGGATGGAGAATCGGTGCTTATCGGTCGCCTTCATGAACCCGTGAACCTATGTCCATTTGCGCAGCCCCCCTTCACGATCGGTGGGATCTGAACACGAGGACGGCACGTTTAGACTGCTCTCGAATCACTCAAATGACTGTATCATGTGGTCACCTGTTAGTTGTCCGCTATCAGAGTACACTCTAAATCGAGTCGACTTTCGTGAGTCCTTATCTCCACTCGATAGCCTATCTTCACGCCTGCCCGGATAGACGCCTCGCATACTCGACCAATGCCCTGGAAATGGACGAGATAGTAAATCCCTGGTGGACGATAGGGAAAAAAGATGGGCTCACCGAACGGGGCGACCTGTCATACCCTTTTCTTGATAAGCCGGAGGCCGAGTGTACTGCCAGATTCTCCCGTGAGTACAATCAGCTATAACAATCACTGAATTGCCACGCACTTCCATCGAGCCTGCGATATCGAGATGTGCCCATTGCACGGCAGGTCGTTCTTCGCCTTCCTTCGGCTCAATTCCCTCAACAAAGGCTTTGAGGAATAGCGCAGCCGTGCACGCTCCGCCAGGCTTGCCTCCCGTCTAGGTAAAGTTTGTTAGATAGACAGGAAACGGAGGCATGATCACGACGTACGTTGCAAAGGTCAGCGTTGGAAGAATAAATCTGTGGGCCGAAGTCCTCGTCCAGGGGCATACGCCAGAAGCGATCGTACTCTGATTCACCAGCAACATAGAGCTTTTGCCAGAGTTGATCGGACGTCTAGAGCCCCGCGGTGTCATTATTCATACCCCCTCGAGTAGGTCACCAAGTGATCACGTACGGAGAACACGCCGGTGTAAACTTCGCCAACTGCAATTTGCATGGCTCTGTGAAATAATTATATTATTATTCCGTGTAAAGTGTAGAAAATAAGCCTACCCAGTCAATGTTGCGACGTCGATGACGGTGTGTGGATTGAACTGCGTTGACGCGTAGTAAAGTGCATCTATGAGATGTATTAGTTGCCATCGAGCTGCTTATTCTTGGTGAGAAGTCCTACCTGCAAGTATCAATCTGCCTTCGGCATCAGTATTATCGATTTCAACGGATTTTCCATTCATGGCATAGACTCTACCAGCATACAAGTCAGTCGGCAATATCATCCAACGAATGACCACGCACATGTCGCCTGGCTTATTCGCGCTCGGACCTGGCAAGTTTTCGCAAAGGGGGGTGACCGTGACCACGTTGATCCTGACAATGGAAATCAACCACAAGGGCTGGGATATCATGCACGGAACCAACATACGGCAACTTGAGTTGAGCGATCGCCAGTGTGGATGCGACGACGGCAGCAGCACCGCCTACCACGAAATTGAGTACTGCTTTCAGCACGGCTTGAAGCGCTTACCCATATCAGCCCGCATCTCTTTCATGCCCTGGGCGCACAATACATCACACTGGACCAGAAATTTGTGCATGATGACGTACTGCAGCAGGCTTGAGACTGATTCCTCCAGAATCAAATGTGATGCCTTTGCCCACAAGAGCAATCGGCCGGTCATTGGGGTTGGGAGCCCCAGTGTAGTGTCTAGGAGAAGTCAGAAACCACCCATAAATAAATGATGGGACGCGTACATTTCAAGGAACTTGGCAGGTTCATCAGTACCCTTGGTTACAGAAAGGAACGTTCGCTGCCGGGGGGTAAACGAGGTCGTTTATTGAGAACCGTTGACAAGACTCACCATGCCCTTCTCGGCGGCCCAGGCTAGTGAGGATTAGATTCTGTACAAACTAGAATGAATATTACATGCCTTCGTCATGGACAACAATCTTCACATTTGCGAGACCCCGAAGTGCTTCCTGTGCCCGTTCAGTGAAAACCTGTGAAAGTCGTGAGAATGAATGTCGGACAAGCACTCTATCATTTACCGTAGGTGTCATGATATTTGCAGGCAGCTCCATGAGCTGGGAAAAGCTTGCATGAGTAAGACGCACACGCCAAAGAGTTGTCAGCTTACAGTGCGAGCGAGGTTCTGAGCGTTGGCGTAAACCACGCCGCGATCCCAGTCTGCAGACTGTGCAATAGGTGATAGCCTAGGTTTCTCTGGGGCGGGTTCCTCCTTGCGGGGATCAAATGGTGAGGGCGGAGACGTCTTAAGTGTGAAGTCATACAACGCCAAGTGGGCCGCGACGGCTATTGACAATAAGACGATGTCGCCGCGATATGGGTCAAGAAACTCACCTGCCGCGTGAGGATCGGTAGAAGCGTCGATGATCGCTTCAGAAACGCCTTCTCCGAGAGCCTTGATGCTTTTTACACCACTCCCGACGGCCTTTCGGACGATCTCTCGGCGTTCGTCGCCATGTTTGCCCTCAAATACATCCCCGAGAGACACGAGTGCAGTGACATCCGTTCCACCAGTAGCGCCATAAAAGAGGTGGGAAGTACCAACTTTGGCTGGTTTCTTCCTTGGCGGGATGGTCGCCCACAGGGTAGCGGGGTTGACATTTGAAGCGGCACTCTGACCAGGTGCTTTTGGGTCGACAGGGAGGATGTAAGCTTTGGAAGACATCGATCTGACAAGCGCTGATGGGTATCGCTGCCCTACACGGCAAGCTAGCACTTGCAGCATATGTACCATGTCGGCTCTCGGATGTCTCAAAACAACCACTCGAATAATGGGTACCGGCAAT
>JBBPKK010000582.1:0-20027 GCA_038089215.1 Tylopilus vinaceipallidus
AGCGGAGAAAACAAAGGAGTTGATCTCCTGATATTATACCTGGAAAGGAATGATGGACCAGGTCAAAAACTATTGTTCCCGATGCGAAAGATGCAATCAGATGAAACCGATGAACTGGGCAGTGCCTGGGAAGTTGCAACCACTCCCTGTGCCAAGTGCACCATGGAAAGAAATCTCTGCTGATTTTATAATGGATCTACCTGAATTGGATGGATATGACTCAATCCTGGTAGTTATTGATCGATTCTCCAAAGAAGCATGCTTCATCCCCACCAATAAGACTATAACAAGTAAGGGGACAGCTAAGCTATACCAGGATCATGTATGGAAGCACCATGGACTTCTGGATGCTATAGTATTGGACCGAGGGCCGCAGTTCACCTCACAAGTAATGGCTGACCTAGCAGTGTCCCTCCACATTCACCTTAAATTAAGCACCGCCTTTCACCCACAAATGGATGGGCAAACGGAGTGAGTGAACAGGGAACTCCAGCAGTACCTACGGCTTTACTGTGCCGAGAAACAGCACGAGTGGGCAGAATGGTTGAGCCTAGCCCAGTTTACATATAACAATCGACAGTCCTCTTCTATGAAGAAGGCCCCCTTCCAGGTCACATGATCTTATGAACCAAAGATGGGGATAGAGCCGATTGACGCCAAGGCACCTGCTGTGCAGGAATTCTTAATGGGAATGAGGATGACCTTAGATCAGGTCAGAGAAAACCTGAAGAACAGGAGGAAAACTATGAAAGCGCAGGCTGACAAAAAGAGATCAGATGCACCAGAATACAAAATCGGCGATCTTGTACGGCTAAGTACCAAGAACCTTAATCTTTGTGAGACAAGAATTAGCTGAAAACTAACCGAGCAATGGCTCAGACCTTACAAGGTGATAGAAGCACCTAACGACTGAAATGTCGTAAAACTACTATTACCAAAAGGGATGTGGATTTATCCAATCATCAATGTGTCCTGACTAAAATCCTATAAAAATCACCTTGATGGCCAGCCAATGTACAAGCCTGGGGCTGTGAAGGTTACAGAAGATGGGAACGAGGAGTACAAGGTTGAGTATGTAATCACCTCACAGATGAAGGGTCAATGTTTGGAGTACCTGGTCCACTGGTCTGGATATGGGGAAGAAGATTGAACGTGGGAACCCACCGACCACCTCACATCAGCAAAGGATGCTGTCGCCGACTTCCATCGGATAAACCCTAATGCTCCACGGAAGCTTAACCTTATCAACATTGATCATTTTCACGGCCTCTTTCAGCCCTATGACATATTTACCATCTGTGATCCTATTTGGAATCGTCTGGAATCCGATTTTTAGGTGGGGGGTAATGTTACAACTTGCCCTATGGCCCATCACTTAGGCATAGCATCACGACTACTCTATTTTTCTTAACTATTTCAAGCACATGACCATGAGACTCAGCACATGACTAGTTCACGTGACGACCAGCTATGGAGGGATCCAAGCTGTCCAGTGTCAGGCACACATGTGGTAGGGGCTAGACCCTTATCTGCCTCATGTATTTAATTACCGTGCCTCATGGCACTAACACTGCACCTCATGGTGCTCTAGACCACCTCATGCAGGCACAGTCTCCCATGAGACGTCATTATGACATCATACTCTCTCACATTATGACATACCTATGTAGATACGCACGGACCAGTAGTCAATAGCTACAAATATGCTGTATGGTATATATAGTTGAATGATATCGCCCAAGGACCCTAGTTAAGTCCTTGTGGCTATTCCCCCATAATCTTAGCTCCTATAAGCCTAAAGACAGAGTAGCCTGAGCCACATCTAGTACTGGTTTTGGGTTGTGCTACAATATTTGCCCTGAACATATATTCACTGGTACATTTTATACACATGTAGTAGTGAAAAATAAAGAATGTACTCTGAAAAACACCTGTGAATGTTTTTGGTATTGAAAAGTACTGAAACACAAGGGCACAGTTCCCTGTTGTAGAATGATCATTCCAAATAGAAAGAGTGCTGGAACCAAAATTAAGCAGGAGGAGAATCAGTCATAACCCTTTCAACTTAAATCCTGACAGATTGTGCTATTGATATGTTGCAAAGTTATATTAAGGATATTCAATAATATAATTTACAAGTCCATATTCTAAAGGTAACAAAAAAGTGGACCTGTTTTTTATTTCTATGATATATTTCCATATTAACTTAACATACAGTTTCAGAGTTCAGATATGGTGTTAGAGTGGTGTATTACATTATATACAACATGAATATACAGCTTATCAATAGGTATAACAAGAGGAAAGCAGGAGAACAGAAAGAAAACATACTACTGATATGTTTCCTAATTTGGAAGTGGTATAGATGTGTCCACAACATCCATACCATCAACTAGTTGTAGCCAGTGTAATTTTTTCAGGCCATGCACACTCAGATGTCCCAGCCATTTATGCCAATCTGCCCAAGTTGAGGCAGTTGTGGGCTTCAATGTTAAATGAGCCTTATTGTGGGAACAATGTGTCACATCTAACCAATATAGGCTATCTGTGATTTTACCACATGTGACAATGCAGCTGTTGTCATCATAAATAATTATTTCACCTTTGGTGCACATAGACTGACCACCATTCTGGTTGATGTAACTGAGCAAAAATAAATTTTCTTTTGCCTCAGGTACATATGTACAGTACATCCTGTAGGCACAATGTAGCTTGCTCATTGCCCAATTTGCAGTCAAGTAGGACATTTCCAATGCCATGTGCAGCTACTTAGTTATTGCTGAGTGCCACAAGATATTTTTGATGTGTGAGATCTTTAAATTCCAAGAATGCAGTGTGGTGTGTGCATATGTATGTGTGTTGTAGCTCTGGAATCTGCAATCCACAAGTAACAAGAAAATGTGGCCTTGGTGGCCTCTACATTTGCATCAGAAATATACATCTTTGTAGTAAATGCCTTCCCCAATGTGCCTCCATCCCTATCTGAGTCTAATGTACCCAATGTCTGTAGAAGAGAAAGAGGAAGTGAAGGCTTTTGTGACTGAACAGTTAAGGAGGGGATATATATGACCCTCCAAGTCACCACAAATGTCACCAGTATTCTTTGTACCAAAGAAAGAAGGAACCAAAAGAATGGTACAAGACTATTGGTATCTCAACAGTTGGACAATCCCAAATGGTTACCTCTTACCATTAATATCCCAACTCATTGACAAGCTAAAAGGGGCTAAATTATTCACAAAGATGGACCTTCAATGGGGGTATAATAATGTTCAGATCAAGGAAGGTGATGAATGGAAAGCAGCATTTACAACTGAAGACAGCAGCTTTGAACCATTAGTCATGTTCTTTGGATTAAATAACCTTCCAAGCCATGATGAATGACACCTTATTGGACATGGATTCCTTTGTGATCATATATATAGACAATATCCTAGTATTTACAAAAAGCAGTGACCAAAAGCTCCATGATCAAGCTGTGAAAAAGGTACTGCAATGGTTGAAAGAAGTCAACCTACATATTTATTAAACCCGAAAAATGCTTCTTTTCAGTAGAATGAGTTGAGATGCTGGAAATGGATGTCACCAACCAAGAAATACAAATGTTGGACTTCAAAAAGAAAGGAGTATTAGAATGGCCTGTACTCACCACAGTAAAAGGAGTAAGAAGCTTCTTGGGATTGGCAAATTTCTACCAACACTTCATCAACAAATTCTCCAAGATCACACAACCCTTAACCAAGCTAACAAGAAAGGACAAAGCTTGGAAATGGGGAAGTGAACAACAGGCATCTTTTGATAAGATGAAAAAAGCATTCATGACCACTCCTATATTAGTCTATTCCAACCATAACATGAAGTTCTGCTTAGAATGTGACACTTCATTATTTGCAACAGGGGCAGTCCTATCTATAGAAAAGGAAGGAAAATGGCCCCCAGTTGCCTACAGTTCCCACAAAATGACTAAAGAGCAATGTAATTATTCCATTGCTGATTGGGAGATGCTAGCCATCATCCATGCATTAGAAATATGGCATCACTCTTTAGAAGAGGCAAAGCATGAATTTGAAATCTGGACTGACCATGTGAATCTCCAGTATTTTATGACCAGCCAAGACCTTAACTGATGGCAAGCACATTGGGTGCAATGGTTATCAAGGTTTAATTATATCCTTGTAAAGAAACCAGGAAGTAGCATGGGAAAAGCTGATGCCCTTTTGAGAAGGGAAGATCACACTGTGGGAATAAAGGAGGACAATAAGGGAGTAATTGTCATCCCCAACTCACAGATAAGGAGATCTGAGATCACCACTATCTCCTTGAAAGAAGAGGAAATAATTAAGTGCATCCAAGATGCCACTGCAATCCTAAGGGAATTGGAGAGTATTGGAAACCTAAAGGAAAGGTTCTTGTACCACAAAGATAAAATATTTGTGCCCAAAGGGGATATCTGACAGCAGATTATAACATTATATCATGACTCCATGGTTGCAGGGCATGGCAGAGCAGAAAAAACAAAGGAGTTGATCTTCCAATACTATACTTGGGAAGGAATGATCCTCCAAATAAAAAACTACTATTCCCAATGTGAAAGATGCAATTGGATGAAACCTATGAATCAGGCAGTGCCTGATAAATTATTACCACTTCCAGTGCCTGAAGGACCCTGGAAGGATGTCTCTGCTGATTTTATTACAGACTTATCTAAATCAGATGGATATGATGCTATTCTGGTAGTAGTAGACCAGTTCTTGAAAGAAGCATGCTTCATCCCTACCAATAAGAGTATAACAAGTAAAGGGACTGCAAAGCTCTACTGAGACCATGTATGGAAGCACCACAGACTTCCAACAAGTATTGTATCTGATCAAGGGCCACAATTTGCCTCTCAAGTCATGGCAGACTTATCATTGTCTCTTCAAATCCACCTTAACTTAAGTACTGCTTTCCACCCACAAATGGACAGGTAAACAGAAAGGGTAAATAGAGAACTGCAGCAGTATCTCTGGTTATATTGCATAGAAAAACAAGATCAATGGGCAGAATGGTTGAGCCTGGCCCAGTTTACATACAACAATTGGCAATCATCTTCTACAAAGAAGTCTCCATTCCAAGTCATGCATTCTTATGAACCATGGGTGGGGATTGAGCCAATGATGGCAAAAGCACCAGCTGCACAAGAATTCCTCAATGGAATGAGGCTGACCCTGAGTCAGGTAGCTGAAAACCTGAAAAAATGCCAAAAAACAATAAAAATGCAAACAAATAAGAAGTGAACCAATGTGCTGGAATACAAAAAGGGAGATAAGGTGTGGCTGAGTACCAAAAACCTTAATCTCTAGAATACACAAATCAGCTGAAAGCTGACTGAGCAATGGCTCAGCCCTTATAATTTATTACAAGCAGATAATGACTGGAATGTTGTAAAACTACAACTCCCACATGGCATGAGGATTCACCCAGTAGTGAATGTCTCCCACATTAAACCCTATAAGGAATGCCTTGATGGCCAACCAATGTACAAGCCTGGATCTATTAAGGTTACAAAAGATGGTTCTGAGGAATTTGAGGTTGAATACATCATTGCCTCATGGATGGAGGGTTGGCGTCTGGAGTACCTTATCCACTGGTCTGGATATGGGGAAGAAGATTGGACATGGAAACCTGCTGACAACCTTGCTTCAGTAAAAGATGCAGTAGCTGACTTCCATCAGAAGAACCCAAATGCTCCACAGAAGCTTAACCTTATTGACATTGATTGTTTCCATGGCCTCTTTTGGCCTTACAATGTATTTACCAACTGTGATCCTATTTGGAATTGTCTGGAATCTGATTCTTAGATGGGGGGTAATGTTACAATTTGCCCTATGGCCCACCACCTTGAGCATAGATCACAATGGACTTAGATTTATTTTCTTTATGAACACATGACCATGAGACTTAGCACATGACTAGTTCACATGATGACTGGCTATGGAGGGATCCAAGCTGTCCAGTGTCAGGCATGCATGTGGTAGGGGCTAGACCCTTATCTGCCTCATGTATTTAATTACCATGCCTCATGGTGCTTACATTTGATCACTGCACCTCATTGCACCTATCTCCACACCTTGAAACAACCCTTGAGCTCTGGTTCTTAGGCTATTCACTAGACCTCCTAGACCATGGGGGGACTGAGTTGGTGTGCTAAGCTCAAGGGGAAAACCCCAGGAGAACCAGACTAGGTTCCCTGGCTTGAATTCAAGCTTTATATACTATTCTACATGTTTGTACCTATTGTACTCTAATCTAGAGATTGTACATGAGGGGGCAAAGGGGACACTGCCTGGCACAGCCTAATAGTGGAATGGAAGCATCATAATTGAGGGAAATGAGTAACAGGAGGAGAACATGAGGGGGTAGTTGAATATGCAACAAATATGTGAAATGGATGTAGTGCAGCATGGTGTGGTAGAATGGAAGGCATAGCCTCTAGGGTCTAGAGTTCATATGGAAGAACATGCATATAGTGCATGTAGAATGGAAAGATCCCATCTAGAGATCTGGGGTAGTAACCTATACAAAGGTGTATGGTGGACATTAGGATAAGAGTGTAGCAAAGTTGGTAGTAAAGTGTAGGGCAAGGTGACATTAGGTTAAGAGTGTACCAAAGTTGGTAGTAAAGTGTAGGATAGCGAAAATGTGAGGTGACACTAGTCAAAGTGTAGCAACTTTGGTAGTGCAAAAGTGTAGTCAAGTTTGACTGACATCTGACTGACACTAATCAAAGTGTAGCCAAAGTGTAGTCACTTTGGTAGTGAAAATCTATAATCCTGTAACATTAGGTAACTTCTCAACTGGGCGTCAAGTACTCAGTTCGTCACATCTCCATCTTACTCTCCTGACTGGCTTCAACCCCCTTAGCATGTACAGGTCCACATCCAGGAATCGCTGAATATCGATTATATCTAGTGCTCTCTCAATATTTCTTCTCCATGGCATCACTTTTGTTCTGTATGCTCTGTAAATGTCATCATCTGCCATGCTTTCATCAGAGCTCATCCCATCTGGCCCTAGTCATTCCACAACATCAGCAAGCTATTTCCAGGTCTCTGCATCCTGTTCATGGGCTTCCAATTTCATATCTCTCAGTGATTTTGCAATGCAAAGCCCGCAATGATATTTCTGTCTCTAAAGGGTGAGTAGTTGCATCACTTACAGGTTAAAACCTACATTTACTCTCTGCTCCCGCATCCTAATCTTCTTTAACCTGCTCTCATTGTCCCTGATCCTATGTTCTTCCACCTGCTCCTCATCTTCCATATTCCCCATGTCATCCAATTGTGGTTGAGCCCTGGCCCACACAGCTTTGATATGAACAAACTTCTCCTTTATCATCTCTTCCCAGTAATCTGGGGACTTTGACTGGAATTGCATTGATTGTCTGAGATTTGCCATATGTTTTCCCATTAGAATATCAATAACAGCATCATTCCAAGGGGAGGATTTTGACCCCTTCATGTCCCATTGGAGGCACTCATCATCTGGCCCTACCCCTCCCTCCTGGAATATGTTTACCTGCTCTGCTGTGGCAGATGAATAACTTTCAAAGTCATCATCACATTCTATATTGTACACAGTCTTGAACAGGCCACATATACATGCCTGTAGGTAGTTAATCTGTGAGCAAACAACAACGAAAGTATTGTACCAAGTGCTTAGAGTGCTCTGGGTCGTCATCCTTCTCCTTACTTGGTTTTTGCTTCATCACCTGTTGTCTGTTTGATCTTGGGGAATCCTTGCAGATTTCCTGTTCGTTGAGCAGACAATTCAACATATCCTCCATCTTTCAAAAGATAGTGTCGAGACTCACTGTCTGACCTGGATCAATATCACCTCCTGGTGGGATCTCATTGCATATCTTGTCTCTGGAATCTTCCTCTGTATCAGCATCAGCATCATCCTTAAAGTGAGTCAGCTCCTGGCTTTGCATCAAGTAAAGGTCAACTCACTATCACCTCAGATTCTACAATTACTCTCCTCAACATTCTTCTGCTAGAGGACTTGAATTTCTTTTGCCTTTCACTTCTTGCATTTGATGGTGGTGATGACTTTGATGCTTCCCTCTGTGGGCTGGAATCCACATGCAGGTCATACATATTGGCCTTCTTCTGAGGATGGCTCTAGGACTATAAATCAATAATTACAATATCAACTTACCTGGAGGTTTCACAACTCATGCTCTTGCTGCTTTCTTAGAGTAGCAACTTTGTTCTCTTTTTGTAACCTCAGTCATTCCCTTTCTAATTCATTATTCTGCTGCTCATGATCTAGCTGTCCTTGTATAGCCAATATGGCCTCCTGCTGAACCTGGGGGGACATTAGCAATTGCTCACTCATTAACCTTGCCAATTCAATTACTGTTAGCTGTTCTGCCTGTGCATCTATAGTTTCCTGTGACAATAAACTTTGCTGTTCCATCCAACATTGAATGTCCTGCTGGAAAGCTTGCAATGCCTTCTCTTGTTCTGCTTGGGCTGCCTGCAATTTGCTGTTTTTTGCAATGGCCTCATCTTGCACAATCTCTGATTTTCTGAGTTGCTCTTGTAGATCATATAAATGATCCACTTCCACAATATGAACTCTCTGTTCTTGTGCCTAATATTGATTAATATGAAGTTTACTGTGGACACTCACAGTTTCATATCCAGCATCGCTGTTGCCATTGGGCCTGTCTGGTGAATGAAAATGCATATCTTACACTGGATGCTTGGTCAAAGGAGGAGCATTGTAAGGAAGCCGGTAGCCTTAGAGTATAAATCTATCTTGTTTGCAGGATAATAACATTGCCCACTCATGTCTGCGACTGAGAATAATAATATCACCAAGTTAACTACAAGGTTGCCTGAATTGGCCTATGCCTGAGTTATAATCACAATATTTCCATGAAGTATAAATCTACTTGCAAAGGATAATAACATCACTCCGTCACTGATCTAGAGACCCAGATAATAACATCGCCCACTCACCAATCTACAAAGAGACACAGAGGATAATAATATCACCAAGGTAACTACAAGGTTGCTTGACTTGGCCTATGCCTGATCAAGTTATAATCACAATATTGCCATGAAGTATAAATGTATTTGCAAAGGATAACAACATCACCCCATCACTGATCTAGAGACTCAGATAATAATATTGCCCACTCACCAATCTACAAAGAGACATGGAGAATAATAATATTTCCAAGGCAACTACAGCAATGCATCTATCCAATAATTATATCAAATTCCATATGTAGCATGGATCACATGAGATGATGTGAATACCCACCTCCATAAAGCTGCCACACTGGAGTAGCAAAATGTTGATGTGAGTTTAGACATTGAAAAAAAAAAAAAAAAAAGTAAAATGAACTGATCAGTAACACTGAGGAAAATGAGCAATGATCCTCGACATAAACACAAATGGGTGGTTTGTAGCATCTTCTTCATCTTTAACCTGACTTGTGACCATAGGAGAGATTGACATATTTGTGGAGACATAGACATAGCCATCCTGAATGAAGGTGTAAATTGCTGAAGTGACAAGAGGTTAATTCAAGTTTAGACAATGGAAAAAAGGGATGCGAACCAATCAGTGACACTGAGGGGAAGTGAATGATAGTCCTCAACATAGAGATCAAGGAATGACCACAAGGATAATGAAAATGGGTGGGACAAGCAAGGAAAGAGGGGAAAGGCTCAAAGACAATACTCCTTGGCATAAATATCAAAGAGACTGGAGCAGAAGAAAAATATGAAAGTGAACAAATGATTCTCCTTAGTGCAAACATCTAATAGTAATCATGGGCAGTGGTGGTGATGCTTCCCAATGCCAACATCAGAGTGGGGGAAGAGAGACTGCCCACAGTAGATCATTGACAGTGGTAGCAACACTTCCCAATATCAACACCAAAGTGGTGGAGTGAGTTTCATCAGACAAGGCTGCCCATGGTAGACCACAGACAGTAATAGCAGCATTATCAAAGAGTGAGGGAACAGAAGAGAGACTGCCCATGGTAGACCACAGACAGCAGTGGTAACACTCCCTGATGTCAACATCAGAGAATGGGGGAGTGAGATTTCATCAGATGAGGAAGAGAGGCTGCCCATAGTAAACCACAGACAGTGTGAGGCTACCTGCAGTAAACTGTGGGCAGCCACTGTACCTTGACATGGATGGGAGACAAAGATGGGGTCGCATGACATGGCAAAGACTGAGTGAGAGATCAAGTAGGTAGTCATGTGACTATGAGAAAAATATTCCAAATGTGGCAGAAATTACAATGTGCAACTAAGTTTCGTTGCCTCATTTGATCTCCCACTCCTTCCTATCACTACCCACAGTCTACTGTGGGCAATGCCCTCCCTCACAGCACCCGCTGCTGCCCATGGTGTACTGTGGGCAGCACCACTTCTCATCCCAAGCATCTTTGATAATTGTGGTCGCCACTGCTGCCTGTGATATACTGTGGGCAGCACCTGGTTTTCCTTGCTTTGGTTGTGGTCACCATCACTGCCTGCAGTATATTGTTGGCAGTGCACCTCTATATGGCATCTCTCCTTGCCATCCTGGCCTGCTGTATTGCTACCTGTGGTAGCATTGTTTCTTGCACTGGGTAATGTCTGCCCTTGCAGAGTTGCTGCTCCCTGTCTCAAGTTTACCTGTGGCCGCCATCACTGCCTGTGGTGTACTCTGGGCAGCACAAACATTTTCCCAGAAAGAATGTCCTTCTATCCTAGACATTTCAACTTCTCCCCCCCCTTTCATGCACCAGTATTGATTCATTTTCTTACACTTTATGAGCATCACACAATGATGTTACTGTCTGCGATGTAATTACTACTGCTCTTTCCCACTTCTCCCTTTCTCCTATGTCCTTTACCCTAAGTCAGTCCCCTCCCCACTTGTTCAGGTGTAATCTGATTCACAAGATTTTTAAGTGGCTGGTGAACATCTCTTGATCCATTACACTTTGTTGTTACATTTTCTCTGCTTATTCTTCTTTCCTTTCTTCCCTCTTTGCTTATATGTACACTTAACTGTCCTTGGGCTTACCCTCATCATCCTCAAAGCCCTATGGTTTGCCTTCATCTATGTCTTATGCATCTTGCTCTTGTTCTTCCTCCTCCTTGCCTGGCACCTAGGCTGTGTCATCCCTTAGTTACCATCTCTCCCTTCTAGAATTTTCTGATGCTGCGGACACTGCCCTGATGGCTGTTATTCTTTCTGATGCTTCTCCACAGTATTTTCCTTGTTTGTCTCAATCCCACACTAGCCCTAAAGTACACAGGATGTATATAAGGACTAACAGGATAGCCTGGGGAATCCCCAGCTAAATCTGTGCAATTATACATAGTGTCTAGCATTCTTCCAGTGGATTGGCCCACAATCACTCTTAGTATTCCTCTCGAGGAAAACAACAATAGCTCTACATTAGTGAGCAACTTGTGAATGTGGAGACTTCGTACTGCTTTGCTTCATTGATTGCATTATGTTGTACCTTGCATAACATTTGTAGCATCTGCAGGAACCACATCACTTACTCTTCCTTTACAGTATATCTTCTGGGTTGTTTGGCTTCATGAACATTGCCCAGGGAATATTAGTAGGACATGTGGTACCTCCTCTTGGCTGATTGCCACACCATGCCATTAAGGCAATGAACTGCATGAAGGATGTTTCCATAGATGAGTTTCTGTCATATGAGTATTGTGACTTGATATCTTCTCTTTCTTTCTCCCACTTTTTAATCTCAGTCTGTTGCTCCAACTCCAACTCTTGCTCTTGTTTGCATGCTACCTCAAGCTGTCCCACTTCTTCCTTGGAAACATTTGTGTCTGATAAGTTCATTGTCATAATCTTTGGCAGAAACCTTTTGTACAATTTCTCTGCTTTCTTCTTGTGTTGTTCATAGGAAATTGGTGCTGAATTTTGTCTTATGCCACTGGAAGAGTGTGTAAGATGAGTACAATAATGATGTGCTTTATTTCTTTTGTGAGTTTCATTGATTACTATGGTTGCCACCCACTCACCTGAGCATTTTACTGCCCTAGGACTGTTGAACTTTTTTATGAAGTTGGGGTCAATTGACATATAGCTTTCTTCACTGATCAATCCCCTGCCTTCATTATCTTGAAAGTCACTATGGTGTGCCCTAATCTTAGTGCTGGCCTCACCTATGGTGAATGATTTTGTTATTTTCCACAATCTTCTTGATTGTCATTGTTATATTCCACTCACCCGAGTATGGTTTTCCTAGGATGCTAGCACCTGGGACATAATCCGTACTATCACTGGTTGGCATCTGGGTAGGCAGATCATCTAGTACCATATATTCAACCATGGGTTTCTGCATATACCTGTTAACTAAATGGAAATGATATAGTAGCCACTATACCATGAATTGTGTGCTTGTGTCCTGCATATCCCAACTCACCATTGTCAGCTCAGCTTCAGGATTGATGTAGCAGATATAAGCTTGGTCCAATTTGTAGATATCCCATTGATCTCAAGAACAATGGACAAGTTGTCTATCACCCATCAATGGTGTTGGAGTCAAAGACTAGAAAAAATACCTGCGTATGTTCACTATGCATGGTCATATCCCTTCATCCTTTACATATGGTGCTCACAAGGCATTTGGAACAAATTTCCAAGTGCTGACACCATTGGGCTGCAATTCAACAACAATGTGTTGGGATGTACATTCTACGATAGGATTGTTGCAGGTTGATGCAGTAAGGGGATTGTAGGAAATGAACAGCAGCTTTGAGTCAGGGTATTGCAGGACTCAATAAGGCTGTCCAGAGTCCAAACATCCTGGTATACAGCCGTCAATGACAGGTATCTGAGAGGAGGCCATGTTATGGTCTTCAAAAATGACCTCATCCATTTAAGTGTGCCATACCTGCCCAGGGGTTGATTGCATGTTGAAGAATACTCTTTTGTTAACTAATGTGGATGCAGACAAAAATCTTGCTTGGCTACTATTATCACTAGACTAGATGAAGCCGCCATGTTGGGTAGTTACTAAGTGGGTGATCAACTGAACTTGGCTAAGCAGACCTGCAACTTTGGAAATCTAGAAGTGTGGGCACAAGCTCCTTCGTATGACACAACAAGTGCAGGAGACTGGCTGAGCCATCCAGAGCCATTGCTGCTGCTTACTATTTGCATTGCAAGAGGGTCGTAATTGCAGGAATAAAAAAACACTAAGGGAGAGGTAGATGGGCAGTAGTTATAGTCAAACTTTCTGCTTTCCCTTACTGCCTATCTCCATACACTGGCTCATTCTTACCCTCCCTGATGTGTACTTCAAGCGGAGTTGAATTAAATCATGGATGGGCCAGCATGAGTGATAATCTTGTAGGTCTGGGAATGCATCAAGTGTCTGGTGGGGGCTTAGTGCACATCATGGTTGCTTTGAACCACACACCTCCTGTATCACAATTCATAGTGCTGCATCACTCTGACAGGATTTATATTTACTGAGATCAAGATGTTTTTTCACTAGATGGTGGACAGATTTCTAAGTGATCATGAATGGAGATATGTCACACAGAGGGCAGATGTACTTTCAGCTTGGAGAACATGGCCTTATCCCAAGCTAACTGAGCCTCCAAGTTATAACCACCCCTCCCAGGCCTTCCAGCTTCTCCATCAGGTTTTGGTATCTTGTTAGTGACAGACTCCAGAGAGGACAAAGATGACTTGGATGAGGTTTCTGACATATTTTCATTATCTTCCCTGAGCACAAGTGAGACCTCAGGAGCTGCAGGTTGCAGGATGGAGCCAGAACTAGCTGCAGGCTTAGGGGGCTGTGATTAAGGTGCATGTTTGGTCTGTGGGGGGCTTTGTGCCAGCAGGGGTGTGTTAGTGAGGAGAAAACACAAATCTTCCCAGGAGCAGAGAATGACAGTCCCATGTGAGATTAAGTTAAGATGTGAAGAAAGGGTCAGGATGAGTGGAGGTGGGGTTGGCTCTGCAAAAGCTAGGATGAGTTTCAAGGTTTGTGAAGACATTGTGGGGGGAAAAGAGTGAGGTGTGATGGTTGTACTAAGGCACATCTGCAGATGTCTATATAGAGCTAATACTAAAGAACACTTACCAATTTAGGCCAAAACAAAAGGGTGCTTATGCCTTCTTGTTGTTGCTATGCATGCTGTCATCATCTTTTATCACCCGACACACTGGTTTTAGTTATCTCATGAGATGTGACAATTAGGGCAATCATCAATGATTAGAGCATTTATATATGAATCAGTACCCAGACACTGCCCTGAATCATGCACTCACACATCACCCACCTATAATTCCTCACCATAGTCATGACTGACCATCATTACAAACTTATCAAAAGACTTAATGGAAATGAAGATGATGCCATCAACTGTCTCACAATAAATGTACAGGGGACTCTTCTTGCAGCCAGAAGTAAGCTAATACGGTAATTCACAACAGCAGATATATGCTTATGGGCATGCACTGCAATATCTAGGTGATAATGGGATGAAGATCTGGAATTTAGAGAAGTTGGAGGAGATACCATTGGTGGCTTGATGTCATGCATTCAATGCTTCCATCAGCATTGGAATGTGTGTTTGCCACCAGGATGAAGTATTTGATACCTTGTGCTTCGGTACCAGCCTCAGTTACCTGATTTTCTGAAGACAATGCAAAGGGTCAAAGAAGATAGGTCCTGGTTGTGAGTAGCTAAAATTCTGCTGATAATTTCCTGCTCCTAGATGCAGTTCAGGGAGGTCTTGTTGAAACAGGTTGTGACTGGCTCTGAAATCACTTGCATGACCCATGGGACCACTGAATGAGCCAGAATATGTATCACGAGTGCAACAAGGGAATGCCATGTGGTGGCATGGAATTTTGAGGGTGACATTTTGACACTGGTACTAAGTGTTCAGCTGGGTACTACAGTCCCCAAAGGCATCACCTTCTCAGGTCAACATGATATACAGGTATGGGATATGTATGACAGACTAATGTAAGTCAGCATTCAGCCTGAGACATTGAGTATGACCAACACTGAAACAGGCTTACTGTCATATCCTGAAAACCACGAAGTGCAACTCTGCCATATCTGGTGCCAACTCCAGTACCAACCCCGGTTTGATTTCTATTATCTCTGTACTTACGACACTCGGACTTGTAGTTTAGTAATACCCTATGACCACCTCTCTTACGTCTCCATTTCGTTACTCATCCTTTACGTTCTATTCTTCGCTTAGATACCTCCGAGACCAGTGCTCGCCTAGGAGCACAGCTCCAAGGCGATGCCTGGCACATGTTTACCTCCAACCCTCCGGTATGTTCTGTCATCTGACATCCGGACTTAGTAATATGATTCCCTCCATATATAAACTCCGTAGAATACGCCATGTATTTCTTCAGTTTGAATATCAACAGAACTAGACGTTCTCCCACCTCGCCTTTGGTTGTCGTTGAAACGACTACCAACTCCAACCTCCGACCTCTCTGCAAATCTGGGACCGAGTCAAAGCAAGGGCGCACCACATACAGTGAAGCCAAGTCCCGTCCGACCCCCTCAACTCCGGACCCTCGGAGTTACCCCAAGTCCATCGCCCAAGTTTAACACTTACCATTCGAAACAATGGCCATGTTGTGAAGAGCAAAGAGATATCAATGGCAGTGTAAGGATTCAGAGCATACACAGACTATTATTGACAATTTTCAGTGGGGGAGTTGCATTACATGAGAAACAACCAATGTTTGTGATTGACAACATAACAGATGGTTTCAGTTTGCATGACATTGAATCTGGAAGCCTCATCCGAACCTACAGCACAAAACCAATGATTCTGAAACCCAAGCAAGTTGTGTTCAGTGAAAAGAGAGCTGTCATAGTTGGAGGGGGGGATCAAGGACGAGTATACATATTCAACTGGAAGACTGGAGGGTTGATCCAGATGCTGTGGCATGCTGAAAAGGGACTTGTCCAAACAATAGCAGTCCATGATGGGGAGTCACATACAATCATTGCCACAACATCAAATATGGACCCACAGTTGACTATGTCAATTTGGAGGTACAGCCCTCCAGGTAAAGTGAACAAGCAAGTGCCTGGAAAGAAAAACATTGCTGTTGTTGCAATGCTTGATTGGGTGTTTCAGGTCTCACTCTGGGTCCTTCTGCTGGGAATCTTACTTGCTTTACTCACCGATGTGGTGGTAGAGAAGACACCCTCATTTGCTATATGTGACTAACAAATATGTTTCAGAAATACAAATTTCTAGTCAAAAATCAAACAGACACACAGACAGGGACTTGGTTGAAAAGTATTATATGAGCACCACCAGAAAGTGTTGTGAAGTCATCAGCAGCAGCAGGAGTATGTTCATGGCAGCTGCAAACAGAATTGAGTGAGGAAGAAAAGTTGAGGTTAAAGTCAATGCAGGATGCCTGGAAGATGGAGGGAGGCAGATCTCGCCTTCATGTGGGAGGAAATGTTGCTGATGACTTGAAGCAAGAAAAGGAAAGGCTGAGGGTGGTACAGAACACTTGGAGGAGTGAGCAGGAGCTATCTAGACTGGAAATGGTAGGAGAGGCTGTTGGGGAGGGGGACAATGTTGGAAAGGACGTCCATATGGACAGGGACAATGTGTAAACAGCACAAAAAGGGTTTGGCTGTACCAATAAAACTGAAATAGGTTTTCAAAGCAGGAAAGATGGGTGCTTGCGATGAGTCAGGATAACACAGCAAGGAAAGATGCCACAGGGAGACTGTGCTGCCCAGAGTACACTGCAGGCAGTGATGGTGGCCACAGGTAAACTTGAGATGGGGAGCAGCAACTCTGCAAGGGTGGACGTTACCCAGTGCAAGAAACAATGCTACCATGGGTAGTGATACAGCAGGCCAGGATGGCAAGGAGAGATGCCACATAGAGGCATGCTGCCCATGGTATACCACAGGCAGTGATGGTGACCATGACCAAAGCAAGGAAAACCAGATGCTGCCCATGGTATACCACAGGCAGCAGTGGCAACCACAATTATCAAAGATGCTTGGGATGAGAAGTGGTGCTGCCCATGGTACACCATGGGCAGTGGTGGGTGCTGTGAGGAAGGGCGCTGCCTGCAGTAGACTGCAAGTAGTAATAGGAAGGAGTGGGAGATCAAATGAGGTGATGAAACTTAGTTGTGCATTGTAATTTCTGCCACATTTGGAATATTTTTTTCATAGTCACATGACTACCTACTTGATCTCTCACTTGGTCTTTGCTGTGTCACACAATCCCATCTTTGTCTCCCACCCATGTTGAGGTACAGTGGCTGCCCACAGTTTACTGCAGGTAGCCTCATGCTATTCATGGTTTACTGTGGGCAGCCTCTCTTCCTTGTCTGATGAAATCTTGCTCCCCCATTCTCTGATGTTGACATTGGGGAGTGTCACCACTTCTGTCTGCGGTCTACCGTGGGCAGTCACTCTTCTGTTCCCCCGCTCTCTGATAGTGCTGCTATTACTGTCCATGGTCTACCATGGGCAGCCTTGTCTGATGAAACTCACTCCACCACTTTGGTGTTGATGTTGGGAAGTGTCACCACTATCTGTGGTTTCCTTGAGCTTCCTACTCACTTTCTGGTGTCTAACTATATTCACCCCTTGTCACTTTCCTTGGTTCTCTGTGTAATACTCCACCACCCTGTGCCAACAGTGGCTATGTGTTTCCATTTTTGCATATCTTGGATATCCTTGTACTAAATACAACGTGTATATCCCCATCCCACACCCAGGTAGCATTGTTTGCTCTAGTATTTATCCTACATCTGTTGATCATTTCTCTGACATCTAGACCTGTTTACTATTCTGCCATTGATCCCCTGTGCTGAGGTTGTCAATGGTAAGTTGTTATGTAACCTTCACTTCCCTGTCTTATCATGGACTTATGTATTAGCCCATGCCCACAAGGAACAGCATGTTTCGCTGTTTGTGCTCATGTTGCTGTGATGTGGATTCTGAAGGTGTTCCCCACAATCTGAGGGGAAAGTATATTCCCATCACCCAAAAGGATGCTCATCTCCAGTGAGTTTGGTCTTGCCCCCAACCTTCTTCTGAGGAACATCTATGGTTGGTACATACTCTGGCTGGAGCTCATCTACAATCTGCTGAGATGAATGATACTGATACATTTACTGCTTGCTGTTATGCAAGGTATGACATAATGCAAGCGATGAAGCAAAGCAGTATAAAGTCTCCACATTCACAAGTTGCTCACTAATGTAGAGCTATCATCATTTGCCTCGAGAGGAATACTAAGAGTGATTGCAGGCCAATCGACTCAAAGAATGCTAGACACTATGTATAATTGTGCAGATTCAGCTGGGGATTCCCCAGGCTATCCTGTTAGTCCTTATATACATCCTGTGTACTTTAGGGCTAGTGTGGGATTGAGACAAACAAGGAAAATACTGTGGAGAAGCATCGGAAAGAATAACAACCGTCGGGGCAGTGTCTGCAGCATCAGAAAATTCTAGAAGGAAGAGATGGTAACTAAGGGATGACACTGAAACGGAATTGCCCAAATGGAACAACCCGGATGCACAGACCGAGACCTTACACCCAACTACCTGGGTGGCGAGGATAAAGAGAAGAGTTTGGCGCGCCGTGTACACGGATCGGCCGATGAGGAGGAGAGACGGTGAGTCCTACTAACGGTTGGGGTGGCTCCAATAAGGCAGGTCCCAAGTTGATCAGACTGGAGAACCAGTCGACCAACTGTGGGCTTATATATTGCAGACAGTACGCACGGACCAAGCCTATATGTGGTAACTACATGCGGTGCCTACGATAAGGATAGCGTGAGAGAGTTCTCACGACCGTGTGAATATAGATAAGAGGAACCATGACGTCAGGGAGTCTAGACTATGATGTCATAGGGTTCCGAATATGGTTAAAGTGAAAAGTTAGGTCTAAAAATTAAATATATCGTAACACTATCCCCTTCTCAGGACTCGGCTTCCAGACGAGTAAAGGAGTACGACGGAATAGAAGTAAAAGTTTCGTAAGGAGCGAAAATAGAATTAAACTCAGCCAAAGAGACTCCGCAAAGCTTTCGGGGAGCGGACGGGTTCTTTTTATGGAATTGCTCGGCAAGTTCCTTGTTCACACGCCAGTGTGGTTCCCACGTCCGATCCGTCTCATCGCGTCCAGACCAATGGACCAAATATTCCAGTTGTCTGCCCTGCAGACGAGATCCAACTACCGATTCCGCTTTCCATCCAGATGGCCCTTCCTCAAGAATTTGTACGTTATCAGGGGTGGTGACCGCTTGACCAGGCAAGGGGGCACGATAAGGTTTAACCCGTGATACGTTGACCGTGGGATGGATTTTAACTCCACTGGGGAGGGATAAGCGAACGGCGTTTGGTAGGACCTCGGTGATAGGATATGGTCCGATCCAGCGCTGAGTGAGCTTCTTGGCGGTGTACGGTAACTTCAAGTTTTCCGTACTAAGCCAGACTTGCTGGCCAGCTGAGTATTCAGGGGCTTCAGATCTTCTTTCATCCGCAAACCTCTTCATATGCTCCTTCGTAGCAACCAGTGCTGCTTCTACTTCTTTGTGGGATTTCCCGAATTCCGTGGCAAAGGAAGCGGCAGGGCGTTCCGAGCGAGGGGGTTCAAAACCTAAGCGGGGCATATAATTCCGTGTGACCACGAAAGGGATTGTTCCGGTGGCCGCTGTCAAAGCGGAATTGTGCTCGAATTCGGCTATCTTGAGCCAATCTGCCCACGTGCCTTGCTTCTTCGAGACGTAAGTGCGGAGATACTGCTCGAGATCTCTGTTAACGCGCTCCGTCTGCCCGTCCGTTTGCGGGTGATAAGCCGTGGAAAGCTTCTGGGAAATACCAAGGATCTTGCAAAGATCCTGTGTAAACTCCGATACAAACTGCGGGCCTCTGTCCGAAGTTATCGTAAGGGGGAGTCCGTGACGACACCAAATATTGTCTCTAAATAATTTAGCTAACTG